>JAEAOA010002345.1:3130000-3360000 GCA_016746295.1 Potamilus streckersoni | reverse complement strand
GGGTGGGATTACACCTTAGATCAGGATTAGAGCTAAAATTCGCTGTAAAATTATCAGTACACACCTAGAAAGATTCATCGGTAGTAGGTTTGTTACTCCGAGGGAAAGCCACTCGAAATTTGACGGAAAGCTTTTCGGGGAACACAACTTCTGGTGCAAGTTTCGTAGTCCAAAGTCTCTAAGAGAGAAAGAGAGAGATGAAAGTGCGACTGACAGTGTAGTCGGAGTCGACAAAGTGTAGTCGACATAGAGAAGAGGGATAGAAGGTGGAGGAGGATGAAAGTCTGGAAGAGGAAATAAAGGAGAAGGAGAAGGAACTCGGAGGGAGTCAGGGAGGATGAGAAGTAATTAGGTGATAGAAAAGATTACTCAGATGAGTAGTACACAAGGACAGGTGGAAATCTCTCACTACGAATCAAATGATGCGATAAGCTAGTAAAGGCTCGAGCGGAAGAAGTGTATCTGGGAAATTTGAATTACTGACCATTAAATTGTTATTAAATTGTGTTTTTTAACGTTACCCTTTTTGTATCTTTAATCATTTAACCTTCGGCATTGCTGACTGGGTACTCGGTGCTGTACATCTTACTTTCACTAAATCAACTTCCAAGCCAAGATCGATGCTGGGTGGAACTGCGACAATTTAAACAAATACTGGAAGCACCACACCCATAATCCCCTACAACTGAAACCTCACAGTGGGAGCAACTTTTACAGATGTCAAATTCGTTGACTGATACGATTGCGATCCAGGAATCCCAGACTAATCAAGGCAAAACAGGTCAGGTCGGTATATCCAATTTGGTTGACCAAGCATTCGGAATCTACCAGACAACCGACAAATGTCATTAATTTATAGATTCACAATATCTGAAAGTGAAAAGAGTTCTTGAAGGCTTATAATCTAACAATTCGGGTGATAATCATGAACGGCCAGGACCTGCCTGTCTTGTACGATAAAATACGATCCAAACAATCGTAAAACACGCGACCCTTGACCCTGTTGTTAATATGGGTGAGTGTCCTAGAATGAATCATCTTTAAGGTCACGGTGATTCGTCCCAAATATGAAATGCGATCATCAAGGAATTAAGGAATTATTAAGCAAATGAAACAATTAAAAACCGTTAACATGACTATGGTATTTACCACAAGGTCATCGCTGTTACTATATTTTATAATTACAATGACCTTTCACGTTTACTTGAAAATTTTACATCTTATGAGCCTCTTTGATAAATATGCGTTTAAGCAAAACAGCCATTTAATCTTCCAGCACTGCTATTTTGATACAACACACTCAAAACACTATACGCCTCAATCTGAAATTTTCACCATTTGTGTAATATAAACAGCGATAATTCTCTAATGCAATCTCTACGAAATATATTGCGTCGACAAAATTCTAAACATATACCGCATCTAAATATAGCCACAATCTATATAAAACATTCTCGCACAAAGAAGGAATTTTCCGTGAAATATATTCTGCTAGCTTTATGTCTTCGCACAAAGAAAAAGATAAGAGTAAATGCATTAATCCATAGGAATCTGCAGTTTTATCAATAAAGCACGACGAAATTTTTTACTACATGAAATCACCTTAACGGTATTATAAAATATACAATAAATATACAATAATAAATTGATAAAAAGACGCGTGAGAAAATTCGAGTCGAGCGGAGGGTAGTAGTCACTCTTGCATTCCTTTATTTATTGTATAATACAGTTAAGGTGATTTCATGTAGTCAAAAATTTCGTCGTGCTTTATTGATAAAACTGCAGACTCCTGTGATTGGTCTGACTGCGGGCAACATCACGAGTACGGACGCTGGAAAGGTTCACCACGGGTACAAGATCACCTGCTTTAACCATGCAGAACATGATACTCTTAAGCAAAGTCACGAGGTTTATGACGCTTTGACCTTACACCAGTAAAACAAATATAAAAGCCTCGTAATTATACTTCTACATCCGTCTCTGAAAATGTTGAAGCATGGGCGAAGAAAATTAGACATTTATCTCTGCACTTCTTCACCCTCTTCTCCACAATGAACCCCATGAATTCAGCCCGTCTGCATCTGTCATGTACGGCTGTTTTGTCATCATTTCTTTTCGTCTTATTGTTATGGACGATTTTAGGTCCAATATATGCTGAATAGGGTACTACATGGTAAACGATGGTGTTTTTATTACTTCGTGCTGATAATTTGGTTGTATCTGTTGAAAATTTAGTTCTCTACAAAGATTATATAATATGTTAAAGTAATTCCACAATACCGGGAAAATGGGGCTCATTTTATAGATGTCCAAAATCACTGCATTTTGCAATGAAGCAATTTAAAAGAATACGAAAACTGGCGTTCAATAATAATTCCTTCCTATGATATATAGTTTGGCTGTATGTTCTCTTGAAGGGGCTCTACCGCATGAGTTTTCTTTCATTTTATTTCGCTTTCATTTCCTATGTTTCAAAATGTCGACAAAGTTTCAAATTATGATTTTGTTTAGTCTAAGATTGTTAAAATTCGAATATTAAGATTGCTAAAACGTCGATTTACGTAAGGTTTCTTCGGCAAAAAAAAAATAGAGCTTGACTATGCTAAGATGATCACGTGACGAATAAAAAAGAGTGATCTAAGAAGTAAACGGCATAAGAGTGGATGTTGATACTAAAAGACTATGTGCTACTGTTGGCGATGGGATAAAATAGTTTTATACATAGTAATGCACTTTTTTTTAAATAAAGCAGTTTTATGTGCATTTTTAGTTACTGGTGTAATGGGATCACTGGAAAAGAGGCGTCCACAGAATTTGTTTTGGCGGGGGAAGGGGCAAATATGTAGTGGTCAACTATCAAGTTTCATCGGTGTAGGCCAAAACATATTTAGATGTGAAATAAATCCGAGGATGGAAGAGGGGCAAGTACACCGCAACCATCCCTGACCATGTCTGCCGTATGCATGGGGATCATCTTAAAGTGTTACCAACTGAAATGTTTACGTAATAATCGACCATCTCTCTCTCTCTCTCTCTCTCTCTCTCTCTCTCTCTCTCTCTCTCTCTCTCTCTCTCTCTCTCTCTCTCTCTCTCTCTCTCTCTCTCTCTCTCTCTCTCTCAAAATTAAAGAATTTAAGGAATCCTGTTTGTTGGTTTATACGGTATACACACATACTCATCCCAAATTCACACACAATCATCGCAAATTCAACCATAGCCCTGTGTGCGCCTAATGGAGTTTAAGCATGAGCAAGTAAGACCAATGGATTGATAGACATAGACGGACAGAGTCAATTCTACAGCGATCTTAATAGCATGGTTTTATAGACAAATATTTTGAATAGACCGTAACGTTTGACTCCTTTTCAAAACATGAAAGGAATTATCAAGGGGTAAACAAAACATACAGTAAAAGAACCAAGTATGACTCACTAGGCATAGACTGAAACAACATTTTTAAAAGATAAAAATGTGCAGGTTAAACTTGGTTCATTGATTTTTCTCCTGGCTGCATTAAACTCAAGGACTGTCCATACAATTTTCAGGGAAGGGAAGGGGCTGAGATATTTGAGCCCCAAAACTATAAGTTTCCAGCCTTCAAATATCTTTTTAAAAAATATATCATTCTAATTTTTTAAAGAAAGAACAAATTGTATCAAAATATATTAGTCGAAAAGAATTAACTATCCTAAGGTAATAGGAAAAAAACATTTCTGGTCTGAAAGTATGGCAATGGTGCCCTTGTTTCTCTTCCTGCATTATTGGTATGTCCCTTAGCTAATCATTTCTTTTACTCCCTAAGTACAGAAAATGTAGAAAATATTAAAAATTTCTCGTATGTGTAAAATTTGACTCAAATTGCCAAAAGTGTTAAAGTATTCAGACACGTTTCTACCTGACTGATGCTAAAGATGACTGAATGTTATGATGGCTACAAGTAACAACACTAATAAAACCTTGTCACACTGAACATTCATCGAAAGGTTGACAATAAATGAAGTAGTTTTTAAGGACGTTGGAAAATCAAATCACTCAACTGTCTGTCATAAGGATGTGTGATGTGTTTATGATTTTGAACGTAGCTTTAACAAGTTTTAGTCATATCGCTACAATATCTGCAGTGTGAGAGTTTATAGTGATGTCTAACACGGGGGCATCATGCCGCAGACATGTAGTCACATTATCCTGACACCAAGCCAACAGGTCCTAACACTAACCTCTTAATGCTGAGCGTCAAGCGAGGCAGCTGTTAGTACCATTTTTGTAAGTCTTTGGTATGACTCGACCTGGGATCGAACCCACGACCTCCCGCATCCGAGGCGCTGTCATAAGGACTAACATTTGCACATTTGTTTGTAGATTTTTACATTATATAATTTTCCTACAATTCTTTGATACAAATGTTAGTGTATGTTTGGGGGATATGTAAACACGTAGTTTATAACCTGTTACCAGGGAGTTTTAATAGTTGCTATGGAAGCTTTCTCAAACATAAAACTTGCCTGAATATAATCCTCAAATGTTTAAGCAAATTTATTTATTACTTTAGATGTCTAAAAGTATTTTAATCTGATTGCTATGAGAACTAAAATTGTGTTACTGTACAAGTTAATGCGTGATCTTACCTTATACTCATTATTAACCCTATATTATTACAGCTGCATGAACAGAAAATTTATGAACATTTCATGACAAAGGCGGTCAAGATACGCACGCTTAAAGCACCCTCTTTTCACATTAGTGTCGTATGGGTTGATGACAAAAGCTCTTGAAAGCCCGCTCCAAGTCCTCATTTTCAATCTTGAAATTGGCACCAAAACAATGAGACGTGACACAGCACACGTTCCACACAGCAAATTGTATACCCGTCTAGTGCCCATTACCCCTACAAGATGGCATTGACCCTAGTGCTATACACCTGACAGATGTTGAACTGGGCAAAATTTCATAAAAATATATTTTACATCCAAGATAAGGACGCAGGCCACTGACTTTCCTTCTTTTCAACCTTAACAGTTGGACCAGAATATGAGCAGTATCAAGTTTATATACGCAGCATGTGGATATCACTTGCGTGAAAGTATATTCATTGGCTCAAATATTGTAATGTGTATGGATAGAGGTTGCTTATCTATATTTTTCCTAGACGTGACTTTCAGCTTGAGACTAAAGTCATGGCTGTTATTTATCTATGATATATATAACTAGTTCAAGTTTCTTTAAAATATCTTAAGTAGTTTAAGAGTTGTCCCCAAGAACGAACACTAAATCACACAAGTACAATTTTCCTTGCCTACCTGTGAACCTAATCTAGCGGCATGGATCCTGAATATGGATGGTACGTGACACGCCATCAAGTTATAGTATAATGGTCAGACTTTCAGGAAATATATCCAGCTGTCAGAGAATTATGGGCTAGACAGCAAAAGTTATTACAGAGATAGAATGACAACGTGCATAACTTAATATGGTTGTAAAAGTGCAAAATTCGCCAATAGTCTTATCATAATTTAACATGACACCAAAGATGTCCTTGACTTGACCTTGAGAAAATACACAAAACATGGTATGCAAGACTGTAACGAGCTACATGCTGGATTTTAAAAAATTGAATACATTAACACTTCAAGATAGCAACATGAATGTAGTATAGGAAACACTGTGAGATTAGCATGGATATAAGCATATTCAGTTTCATCTCTCTAAAATGGGATTTTAGTGAAAGACAGGGCAAGAAATATATGCATATTAACATGTGATCATAACTTTGTTGGTAATATTTTGAACGTGGCAAAACGTCAGTATGTACATTTGTAGTGTTGGATAATATTACGTTTAATTACTTTAAGCTACAGTCAAGATATCACAAGAAAGTAACATCAAGATGACTTACCTTTCCTTTACAAACCTTTACAGACAGGATCTTGATAATGGTACAAGACACACCAACCAAAATATTTTATCTCATTATTTGAACAGCTTACGAACTATATCTCTACCAAAAAAATAACATTGATATTTCAAACTTGATCATAAAATTGTCATGGTCTTAGATCGAGATGCATGATAACATTTTGAAACTCATTATCCTTGAGAATTTGTGAGCTACTGACAAAACATAAAAATATATAATGTTGATCTATGATCGAAACCTTGATAAAATTAGTGTGAATATAAATAATGCATACAGAAGTAGTGATATAAACATACGTTTAATTATACTACCTTGAAATACTTTATAGAGTTGCATTCTTAAAATGAAAGGCGAGTAAACTTCATGCATGACTAACACCTTGCTTATATAACCATGCTATTGATAAACTAGATAGGTACATGTTACACCACAAAACAATTACTTCAAAGAGGAAACATTATACATATATATTCTAGATACACGACTCACGCCAAACTTCACCGGAGGAATATTTAATTCCGTGATGGGGGGCCCCGAGTGGACAAGTGGTCTAAAGCGCTCACTGTTACGGATCATTGCCATCTCATCACTGTCTGTTTGAGAAAGCTTGCCAGTAGCTTCTCGTGGGTCGGTGGTTCTTTCGGTGGATTTCCCTTTTTCTTTCTCCACCATTAATACTGGCCGCCATGTAAAGCCTCTCTTGTACTGAAAAATGGCGTTAAACCCTACAACAATAACAACAACAACAAAATTATTTTCCATGATCTTTAACTGAAGCCTCTGGGTGACAGTTTGGACACAAAAATGACCTTGATCAGGGGACTGAGATCTGGCCTTACAGAGAGGTCCATGAAAATATAAAGTGACAATATCACGTCATCATGTACAGCTATACAAAGTTCAATGCATATTACATCAGTCTGCAAGTTGCTGCTCCAAACAATATAAACACTTTCATTGTTGTCATTTGAAGGTCAGAGGTGGTCACAATTTTCATGCCACTATTGTTATCAAATTCAGAGATTGAAATGGTACATTAAATGTAACATTCATCTGTGACTTTAACCTTATAAAACACTAGTTGCTATGTGTACATTTATCCAACCAATGTTAGTTTCAGTAAACCTTCCAATCATAATCTCATTTTTGAAGTTCTGTACAAAATTGCCTACGTTTGAATGCACACACTTTCCACATTGTCGTCAGTATATATATAATTAGGTCGAATCATACTGTTTTGTTACAAGAATCTGCTAATTATTTTTACACAACTTTGTATTGTTTTATCTCTTGTGGTAAATTGCATATAGTGATTCTAACATGTTAAGAGTCCAAAAATATTTCATAGATTTTGTGTTTGTATTGGACATGTTTGTTGATTTTCACAAATCTCTCTCTCTCTCTCTCTCTCTCTCTCTCTCTCTCTCTCTCTCTCTCTCTCTCTCTCTCTCTCTCTCTCTCTCTCTCTCTCTCTCTCTCTCTCTCTCACACACACACACACACACACACACACACACACACACACACACACACACACACACCTCGGAGTTTTCAAGTGATGACCCAAGAGCAAGTATCTGTCCTTGGGGTCTGCACTGGAAATATGTCTGATGACTCAGGGGAAGCATACCCACAGGGACCATCGCTGAGCAATGTCAATGAGTGTAACCTAAAAGCTACCATGCATATGTTATAGACCTGACCTTGAAGATGACACAAACTAATAATTTTATATTTCAACCTACATTACTTCAAGTATTTAGACCTTTTAATAAAATGAACCAGCCATTTAAAAACAATGTGTACATCTTAAGAACACCCCCAATCATACCCAAACGTTTTGTCTTAAATGGTGTAGGAGATACAATATATTTCTTACGGAGGAACAAAAAGGCAGGACGACATACCTCCACCATTCTATAAAAGGTGTATGAGGATAAAATTCACTTATTTTCTTTAAACTTAAACATTCTGTATTTCAATAATAATAATAATAATAATAATAATAATAATAATAATAATAATAATAATAATAATAATAATAATAATAATAATAATAAGATTTCAAACAATATCAAAACTTCGTTGACGAAGTATATGTTTTATGAAACAGCTTTCGTTAGATTAGAAACAAAATTTATATTTATTTACATTTGAATATAATGATATAACTACAAACAAAAAACGTTACTGTATCTGCAAGACTTTTGATTTAAATATTCAACACTAATTATACTTTTATGACAATACAAACAGCAGAAGCCTAAGCCGAGACATTTTCCATCTTCTCTATAATATAATGTTTTAATTGTCTTCCAAATTTTCATCAGAAGGAATGGATGTAAGGTACATGCAAGTAGTGAATGGAAAAATGGTAAACTACAGGTAAAAAAAACAAAACACTTCACATGATGATGATGATGATGATGATGATGATGATGATGATGATGATGATGATGATGATGATGATGATGATGATGATGATTTCCTCAATTCTATCATTGCAAAACATATGCGAAACTAAGTGATTTCATGGTATTTGTGATAGCTGAATTGCTCAGATTACTACTTATTCGGTGTCTACTCGTGTTGGCAAACAAATCAAATCTTATTTCTTCCCTTCAAATTATAATTTTAAGACACTGAATTATAATCTATATTATTGTACTTGACAGCAAAATTGTTTTACATGCAGTTATTCATACAAAACTTGACTTTCCTCAAAACATATTTTGCAAATAGTAACTCAACCAATTCTTTGGAAACACTGTAGGCAAAGTATGTATTTGATTAGGGCAAAAATGTGCATGGAATCCCTCACTATTACATTAATCCTTCGTTCAGTGTAAGCTAAATTCACGATGTCTAAACAGATACAATGGTTTTGGATTCTGATATATGGGAATCACTGCCATGCAAGTTGTTTTAAATATTTTTGTTAGACAATGATTTTCAAATTCTTTTGCGTGATGAGATATCTGCAATAAAAGATAATAAGGAATATAAACCAAAACAAATTCATGAAGAATGATAACTCGCTGATTGCGTCTGCATTCCATACAAAGTGCAGCAAAGAAATATGGAATACAGTAACTGAATTGTGGTTCACTAATAATAGTTTCCTGTTAAGTTATGTAAATAACATCATAAACAGTTTCTGGTTTTGTAGATAGCATGCGCTGCAGTCATGCACTCGATACAAAGTCAAAGGGCTGAAAATATACATTTAGCCCTTCCCTCTTTACGTGTATTTCCAGTGACAATAACTTTATTCATTATATTGAATGCATATCCGCTTTTCCATCATTAATGTAAAATGTCTTTTAAGCATCGACTTGAAATTGGTTTCATAATAACAATCTAGCGTTTGTATAATAGTGTTGAGAAGACCTTCGTGTCCTTACATCAATTAAGACATTTTCCATATATGATGGAAGCGTTTTCTCCATTGTATCTTCTGTGCCGTCTTTTTTTTTTCTTTCTACTTCTTCTTTATCAAAATAATTTAGACTACATGCGGACTTTCCACAAAATAGTTTCTACTGGGATGGGCGTCTTCGCTAATGTATACATAGAATTGTGAATCTGTTTGGTTGTAGGAGCATTTGTTCGAACATGCATACATTTCCCTGTGCCCCATTTATATAAACACAAAATGTACGTCTGTAAGTTAGACTTAATTTAGCTATTTAAGTCCAAATATTTGGCTTATACTTTATTGGGAAATATTTATGTTTTTTTACAACACCCCTTTTAAGTTTCCCAGAATTTGGTTATGTTTTACATTATGCAGTAAAGAAAAACGATACGTTTGCCAGTAAACACTAGCATCACAAAAAAGAGCTCTGTTGGATTAAAAACAAGTTTGAAATCGTTTTGATAAATGATACAGAAAACATTTTTAAATACTTTATACCAAAAAAGCATCTATTTTAAACTTAGTATCTACTTAGCTTGGAACTTTCGTAAGGCTGATTAAACAGAAACTGAATATTTCATTTTTTATGTACAGGTTCTTAAGTACTAAACAAATATCAAGCTTATCCGTCATGAATCGGGATGAATGTCGATTGCAAGTAGCAAGATAAAAGTAGGATAATAAAACAGAATTAGTTTAGACATTTAAAACCTAACCCCGCCGTTAGGTGCAAAAATTCGTATATGCCAATCAGTTGAATAATACCTAATCTTGAAAGATATTGGTTCTAAACATCGTGAGTTCCATTCAAACAAGAAAATATCGATGTTTCATCACCGTAGGCTATGTAAGTTCTCCAATGAACTCAGAAACCCTGCCAATTTTGCACATCTACTCGACTTATTCCGATGTTAATCAGAGACATCCTTGGGTCAGCTTTTTCAGTCGAAAGATGGAATAAAAAGGTTTTTATGACGTCATTGTTGTAAACATATGAAGCCAACACTATGGTATGCTATGTCAGATGGTCTTCAGCTTAAGTTCGCACTTCAAAGTATTCCAGCGGGCCACCTGATCACCAATATTCAACCGAGACGTATGTTGATATAATGCTCGGATACGCTAAAAAGGGCAGGCCTGCCTCTCTCCATTCCCTCTCACCAATCAATTTATGTTCCACGTGCGATTGTTGTTTTTAGATTAGTCACTAGCAGAATTTGTTGACTGTATTATATCACCACTTTTGGAGCACTCCCCAAAAAGAACGAAATTACGAGCGACTTTGCTGACTGAATTAAGGGGTAGCACATCTTAATTCTAAACTGAATATATGATTGTCGTTTAAACCAATCATCTTCATTATTTTAAAAGAACGGTTTGTCAGATAATTTTTTAACCAATCATTTCCCTCCGTCCAAAATTTAGTTAAATTTGAAGAATGGTGAAATTTATGATAAACGGCAGGATTGGTGTTTTAAAGCTGCTAATCAATGTTCTCGCCAATGTTTTTCAGTACGACCTGTAACGCTGTTGGAATGAGCCATCCAAGTTTCGCTTACAAATAGAGTCACTTATCTATAAAAAGTGTACTTTTATTAATGTACAGGTTACTGTTGCTGATGACGTAATTTTTATATGCGTACTCGAGAATAACAAGGCAATATTAGCACATGCAGCTACGGATGCTATCGGTGCATAGTTGATTGTAGTCCTTTAGTTGCGATGATGGGTGACCACTTAATATGGTCAGATCATGTCAAACATGCACTATTTTCAGCATGGTATGATATATGCTTGGATTAAAGTGGTAGGGGTGAGAAGAATGTTTTAATTCTGTTCATGCAGAGATGTAGAAATATTGTGTTGCAAAATTTGAATGAGATTTAATTCAAAGGGTAGCTCAACATTTTATAATGGGATTAGAAATTATTTATGATGCCAATATTACATCATTTGAGTGTTCGTTTACTGTAAAAGCTTTGAAGTAGAAACTTTCCAAACATGGCTTATATAGGTAGATTTAAAAATCATTCCGTCTATACAACAGTCTTGTCCAATTTGTGTGGATAATAAAAGATAAATATAATCACCTCTGTAGCAATTGAGTTTAAGAACTAAAAGAACTATATGCAAATATTTTGTCTGGAATAACTTGTCTCTATATTTGCTGAGAAATCATTGAAGAATGTTTGTACACAGAATTGTGAATGCATTAATATGATTTCGATCAGCACCCAATGTTACCATAACAACCATTATTCATATCACACACACACATACATACATACATACATATATATATATATATATATATATATATATATATATATATATATATATATATATATATATATATATATATATATATATATATGCCTATGTTATGATTATTATACTATATATCTAATAATAATAATAATAATAATAATAATAATAATAATAATAATAATAATAATAATAATAATAATAATAATAATAATAATAATAATAATAATTCACAGTAAAAAAAACAGTAGCAAGAGGAGTAGTTTAATAATGTACAGACCTGAAACGTAATTTCATCATGGTTCATTCTTTCGACAAGCATGTATACAAAAAAGTACAATCTCAGACTTGGAGAGAAGTTCACTGTGTTCTAAGGAAATATGGAAGGGTGTACTTCAAAACAAAAATAGGCACGTCATAACAGCCAATACTTAAATGAGCATATTTTCAAATTGTGCGCTGTAGAATATAAATACATTTTGGTCACGTGTTTTTAATAAAAGGTGTGACTCTTTCTTTAGTTTAAGAGTATTCTGTGTGCACGTTCGTTGTGGATTTTTTTTTATTTTATTGTTTTGTTTTGTTTTGTTTTCTTTGGGGTTGGGGTTGGGGGTACATTTAGTTTCATTCCAAAAGGATGGACATCAACAATAAAGGGAATGCCCACCAACTGACCTTACAATCTGCAATGATTGTTCTTTTGAAAACATAGGACATAACTATTTGCAGAGTCCACTGCAGTACCGTCACGATTCTCTCAAAATTAGAATTGTTTTGATGCACATTCGCTTATCTGAACGTGCAGATTTTGACAACATTACTTATTGTTGGACGCGGTACTGAAGCTTTGGCTGAAACGGGACGAACATTTGATTTTGTCATCTGTGTGTGTATGTGTGTGCGTGTGTGTGTGTTGTGTGTGTATGTGTGTTATTTAGATTTTTAACATAGCTTTAGCAATTTTTCCGTCATATGTGCATAGTGACAGTTTATAGTGATGTCTAGCACTGAGGCATCATGTTGCAGACATGTGACATGATGTCCCACCCATTCACATTATCCTGACCCCAGGCCAACCAATCCTAACACTAACCTCTTAATGCTGAGCGCCAAGCGAGACGGCTGTTAGTATCATTTTTTTAAGTCTATGGCATGACTCAGTCGGGGTTTGAATCCACAACCTCCCGTGTCTTCTGCGGACGCTTCAACCATAAGGCCACCTGAGCGGTTTGATTTTTGTCATCTGTAAAACTTCATTCTATTCTTTACAGTTCCAGAGAGATTGTAATTGGAAATCAGGACCTATCTGATGATAGGATATGTGTAGTGTGAGATGAGAGGGCTAAGAAAAAAGATTTTACCGTCCTTGTGTTTTCACAGGAAGCTTGTAAAAGACAGAACTTCCGGTTTCATTGTGTCCCATGTCTTCAAGTGTTAGAGCAGGAACTGAGACTGTAGCCGAGACAGTCGAAGTTCACAAGTGTTGTTGTGGGGAAGAAAGTGGTGGATGAATCTAGAGAAGTCAAGGAGGAGTAGAAGGAATTTTGAGAAAGGTCGGTTACGAAGAGTAGAAGGAACTGAAAGAAATAAGAGCGAAAAAGTACAACAGAGTAGTAGAAATACAAAGACAGTTGGAAATCAATCTCACACTGATAATCAAGTGATTTAATAGACATTAAAGAGTCGAGCAGAAGGAGTGTCATTGGAAATTTGAGTCATTTGATTATTGAATTATTATTAAATTGTTATTCATTGAATTGCATCCTCTTTTGGATATGTAGCCATCTATTCGTCGGCCATTGGCGACTGGCTGTTCGGTGCTTTACGTCTCTTTCACTAAATTTAACTTCTAACAAAATAGAGCCTGGGTGGGACTTCTATAATAGTCTAAACAAAATATTAAGAGAACCCCACTCCACCAATATAGTTCGTCACAAATTACTTGTTATGATTAATGAATCACAATCGTAGATGCGTGCTGTGTTGAAACATTGACCGTACCGATCGTGAACGAAATTTAAGCCCACTCAAGATGCGTCCTTGGGTTCAAAGTCATTCAAGGAAACATTTGCATCAAGCACATGGTGTTTGATATATATTATGTACATCATTATACTTCATGTCAGTTTGAAGGAACATATGCCACGTTCATTAGGGGAAAATGCTGACACTTAATTATAACTGGAGGAAAAGGTTCAAGTCACCTCCGACATTATGAATTTTAAACCCACCAAAGAAAGTGCTCCTTAACTAATGAGCAGGTTGGCTGTATGCCTAGGTTACAACCTGACATTGTGATTAACACCTGATCTGGCCCAATGTGGGAGTGAGGTGATTTTAAATAAAATTTTAAATAAATAAATAAATTTAAATAAAAAATAAACATTCATTAAAAAAATTAAATTAAAATTAAAAATATTAAAATAATTTTTAAAATAATTCATTGTGTACTTAGCTGTCTTTTAAATCTATACATAGTAAGTTATATAGACTTATTTTGGCATTCGGTTTATTTCAAAATTTAAATATAACCAAGGCTTAGGGTCCTCAAACAACTTGAAGTCACAGAGACTTTCTTAACCTTTGAAGTGGACTGTACTTAACTTATCACCTATCAAAGTAATTTTGCAATGAGGGAGAGGGTGGGTGAGTGAAGGGGGATGTCTATGCAATGTAATGAGCCATGAGATCATATCAACCGATAGCAATCTGAGTTTATTCATACCTTGTTTAATAAAGATACATAATAAGCATACACTTGAAGGTTCCAATGATTTTGCAAAGGTGAACATTTATATCGGTTTTTAAAATTGTGGCTGTACATCCACTATTAACAAAGCAGTTAAGATGCATGGGGTTTTAAACACGGTGTATAGTACATCTGAACTTCCTAAATTGCACGTGCTAGACCAATTACACTTGGTTATGTAAATATGGCATCTTTTCTAACCTACTCCTACCTATCAGTTCTTAATCTTGTCTGCCTCAAAGAGGCAGAAATATTGACTATACAGGAACGTCATGCTTTTTTTCTCCAGGAAAATCTGGTTGTATACAATCACTGTCAGATTAGTTTATATTATTCATGACCCTGTTTTATAATACAAACCAGACAGGTGGGCATATAAGGATCGAGTGAAAAAAATAGATATTGTGAATTATGCCAGAGAGATAATGCTTATTTGGTTGAAGATAAATTTTATTGGGTTTGTCCAGCTTATGTCCATTTAAGAAAGAAATACATAGATGAATTTTATTATCTCTATCCGTCTGTAAAACAATTTTTATTTTTCACGATTCATATTAATATATTATTTATAAGAAATCTTTCTTATTATATAAAATCGGCTTTTCGTCCTAATCTTTGATAACCTAAACGAATAGTGAATAATATACTTAGAGTAGTAATATATTTATATCAAACACCGATTATAAGCAATTATGTATGTATACTCCTGATGAACGCCCTATTTATTTTCTTTACACCATGGCTCTTTTCGTGTATTTTCTAATTTGGGTCGGTGCCCAAGTGTTCTAAAGCGCTTTCCGCTACGGATCACTGCCATCTCACCTCTTGGCGTGAAATGTGGATAGTGAGAAAGCTTGCCAGTAGCTTTTCGTGGGTAGGTGGTTCTTTGCGGATTTCCCGGTTTCTTCCTCTACCATTAATACTGGCCGCCATGTACAGCCTATCGTGTGCTGAAAAATGGCGTTAAGCCCAACAACAACTAATTTGGATCGGGGGCTAAATTACTGAAAAATTATTATTATTATTATTATTAGTAGTAGTAGTAGTAGTAGTAGTAGTAGTAGTAGTAGTAGTAGTAGTAGTAGTAGTAGTAGTAGTAGTATTGATGATGATGATGATGATTTTGTTGTTACTGCTGTTGTTTTATATTGGTCTAAGTAACTATTGTCAACAGTATTGATAGCTACGATACATTCTCTCATGAACAACTGTCTTTTGTTCTGTTAATCTGTGTACATCCTCGAGATTTTAATGTTGTTTATAATGGCAATAATAACCTCATGTAATTGTATCAAATTTACATTATTTACTCTGAAAATATACGTACTGTGGGCTTTCCATTTTCAAATAACTTGTCAATTAATAGTCAGAATAGCAACTTGTGTCGTCTGCTTTCCACATTTTTCCATGAAGTGAAATTTCGTTGTCACGTAAGGGTCAAACTTTCCCTTTGAGTGTACCTATTTGTCAACTGTTATCGATAATACACTTCCATGTTGTCGTGTACAAAGTTTCCTTCCATTAGGTGAATGAAGAAGTACACATACTTTTCATCTCCATACAACGTGTTAGAGTAAAGTATATATATATTTTTTAAATTCAGTTAACTCCTAAGAGGGACGGATGTCAAAAATAATTTTCATTGATGTTTGGAATTTTTAATTTTTCCAAGAGACATCAGATATTGATTTCATGAAAGATCTGCAACGTCTGTAGGTAAAGTACCCGTACAAATGCAATCCTAGAAAGTTTTATTGTCTAAGAGATATCCAATGTACATTCTGAGTGGCCGAGTGGTCTAAAGCGCTGTCCGTTATGGATCACTGCCATCACACCTCTGCGTGGGTTCGAGTACGGGATTCGGCGAATGTGGATATGTGAGAAAGCTTGCCAGTAGCTTCTCGTGAACAGCCTCTCTGCTGCTTGGGTCGGTGGTTCTTTCCGGCGATTTTCCGGTTTCTTCCTCCACCATTAATACTGGCCGCCATGAATAGCCTATCGTGTGCTGAAAAATGGCGTTAAGCGCAACAACAACAATATTCTGAACGAATAGTGACCTGGGTCTGGAAATGTGTCCAGAACGTCTGGATCGAGTTCGGGATGTCTGAGGATCTTTATCTTTACAGACAAATCCAGGAATAATAAGATCATTTTTTAAAAAAAGTTTTATTCAATATATCTGCCGAACAAATGCAAATTCCTAGAGCAACAGATGAACATAACCTGTGCAAGTATATGGGCATATCCCGGACACAATATGCGATATAGGATCCGGACACACAATTTGGCAGGGAAGTACGTATGCGATGTACGAACAGATTCATTACAATTAGGGAGAATTTCGTTGAATTTGATTAGTTTAGCATATAGTGGGTAGAAGTGTTTGGTTTTTACACTAGATCCATACATGCTACTCGACCTTAATATATAACAACATACAGGAACACCTGACAAACATTATTCCACTATTCACTGTCAGCAATGTTTGACTTTACATTATACTCAAATTCAGGGTCATGATACGGTGTGCTTACTGGATTCGACCATGTATGTTCAGTCATGCGCCTGCATAAAATGTCATGTACATAATAAACGTCGCATATGAAATCTTTTACAGTTCTGTTAATTCTTCCTTACTTGTTCAACTTATAAAATTATGCACACACACACACACACACACACACACACACACATCTGGTTATAAACATTATTAAATATGCGAGGTCACTGCTTGACAAAGACTATTAACAATTCGTCTGCTTACCTAGTTCGCCCAGTCCTGGTTGGATGCCAATGCAAACAATAATGTAATAAAACAAAAACTTAACTATTTCCATGGCTTTAACTAGTGTCCACAATGCCAAAATATTAATGGAGGACCTTTCAAAAAATTTGGTACGATAGTTTTTTTTATGGTCTATATAAGTATAATCGCTGTTCATTAAGTTAGTCTGCTCCCTCGTATCTGCTTGCTTCTTCCGGACGCTTGGCCAGTATTAGCTGAATACACGTGATTGGCAGGCGTAAATTTATCCGCCGTGGAGTGATATACAACCGTAGTAGCATTTGCTGTAGACATTGGTTGTAATACCTTTAATACAGAATGAGAAAAAATCTAATTTAAAACTATTCAATAAATACTATATATATATATATATATATATATATATATATATATATATATATATATATATATGTGTGTGTGTGTGTGTGTGTGTGTGTGTGTGTGTGTATAAAATTCTTAGAAGCTTTGTTTAAAGGAATTGTATCAAAGTTAACTTAATTAAAGTAGAAAGGACTAGAGATAGTTAGATGATTATTTTCATTTCATCTCTGAACGTCAAAAGGGAATTCGTTCTAGCCGACGTAACATGACCGAGTCAGATGATATGGTACAAGAGAATGGCATAAGACCTTTCCCCAAAATCGGCAGGGTTAAAGGCAGCAGCTGGCTATAGATGATAGTTCAAAGCAATGATTAATTACGGCATGATTAGTTGTTTAGTTTTCTTGTCAATCCAAACATTCTACGAACAGGTTTAGGAAACAGTCTATTCTGATTAGTTAATATGGATTTATGGGCGTAACTCTGTAAGAAATTAAAGGTTTTACTTTAGGAAAATTCAGCAATCTTTAATCTTTCGCAAGGGAAGTTAAATGATTCCGGGATCGTGTGAGACGTTATCTCGTGATTTGGCAGTAAAGCGGGAGAGTTTGTCTCAGCAAGTAGGCAAACTCTACATTTTGAATTCGTAAAAAGTACGTCTTCATTATTGAGTAAGGGGCCAGATAGTTGTCTCAATTAGGAGACAGACTATACGTGAGATTCGTGGAAACGAATAAAAGAAACGTCAAAAGGTATGCAATCTTAGTTTCCCGATTTTAATATGTTATTTCATTTGTTGATCTATTTCAAAAGTATTCTTGATATGATGTATGTATGTATGATTTCATTTTGCAGGATTTTAGTGAAATGCTAGTCATGACATTTTATTCTTTGATTTTTTAATTATCAATTCATTTGGAGAATTGGCAAGATTGAATGTAATTAAACTTTCATTAGATTAGTTGAAAAGATTGCATGTAATTGAATCTTGAATACATAGGAGTGATTAGAAATATAAATGAATTAAGCTTAAGGAATGATGGGTAATGTTTCATAGTTTATGGATTAACTCTGTTTAGAAAGAGTATTACCTAACATTACATGTATACCATATACTAGTTTGTAATATTTAATTGATCACTTAAGTGTATATCTATATGCTAGTTTGTAATATTTAATTGGTCGAGTAAACTATTTTAGAATAGTTAGATCTGGAGGTCGAAGCCATATGTAACTTAACAGAGTAAGACGTCAAGGGTTGGTTACATACGGGTTCATACGGCTGAGTTGAATTTAATTGACCAACCTTAGCGTGACCCGAATTAAGGTCAGGACAAGCATTGACTGACTATGTAAAGAGAGAGTTAGGTAACGTTCAAGCGGCAGAATTTATGCCTTTTGTTTTCTGAGCCGAATTAATGTAAAATATAGATATACTTGGGAATGTGACCTATTGTCTATTGCGAGACATTTTTATTTATTGAAGGAAACAGCTTTCATGGATTCACATGAGAAATCCCTAAACAATCATAGGACCAAAACAAATTCTACGCAGAAATCTAAGTCCAGAGACGATTGTTAAGTCAGAGTTCGACGGACAAGAGTCCAAGACGAAAAAGCTAGACAAACATCGACAGAGCAGGGACGTACGGAAGTCTTGATGTCTGCATAAATTAGGTGATGAAGTCTCTCATCGTTGCACTCAAAGGTCACATCTCATTGGCAATGAGGATAGCAATTTAACGTTGAAAGTAATTTTATATTTAAAGAAATTTGTATTGTCTTTTTTATTTGAGTACATGTTAGTACCATTTTTCCTTCTTTTGTAACTAAATCATTGATTTATTTTCATTTTAAATTCTGTTGATAACTGATTAAATTTTATATTTGTTCATTGAAAGGGGGCTCGTCGTGTTTATTTCTTCAATATATTTGTTCAGTGATCTGCATTCTTCTTTCTGTCTATCCACACTGAGTAAATTACACCACGGAGATCATTCCCTAGCAACGAACCGTAGTGAAAGAGGTTGGTGTGTTTAGAACGCCGCCAATTTGTCACATAAGTGGGAGCCTCATTCCGGGATATTTGAACAGTGGCAAAAAGCAGATCTGAGCATATATTGAAAGAACTACAATACCGTATCAGTGATATAGATTTGTATATTTTAAATAAGAAACAACGAGTGTGACTTGAGTCAACACCTATTATTATATGTTTTAAATTATGCTTGATCTGTGAATTTCTTAAATGTTGCATGACATTGTAAGAAGTTAAGATTCCGTACCTGAAATTGCTGAAGCGTGGTTGGTTGTCCGTATCTAAGTAACCCATAAATATTTTGCCTTAGTACTCTTGCGAGAAGAGATCATTAAGAAAGTATTCCCAGGGTAATTTGCACATGTGTTGCAGACGATACGAATTTAGGGATAATTTATAGTTTGGTACTGCCCGAAAGCCGTTTAAATTACTTGTGTGATTTTTAAGTAAGTCTGTAGGTAAGACTTTACTGAGTTAGAATATTCGTTGATATTCATAGGGAAGTTGTTTTCTTGAAGGCAGAAAACAGGTTAGTGATAGCTAATCTAGGAAAGTAAGTTAGCGACAAGACAGATAGACAAGAATGGCAACTTTACGGCAACTTGCGCGAGAATTCAAAGCTCTTGGATCCGAAGATCTAGGGTATGAAGGGACCCAATTAGCTGAATTTGTAGAGCGTAGTCTCAAAGAGTACAGAGAACAGCAAGAAGCCGAAAGAGAGAAGGACAGAGAAAAAGAACTTGAGTTAGCTAGACTGCAAGCCGAGAGTGAGAAATTGAAGCCCGAGGAAAGGAATAAAGAGAGAGAATATACGTTAGCCATGGAAAGACTAAGGATCGAAGTGGAGTCTAGGAGGGGCGAAGAACTGAACGTACAGTTAGGACCCTCGAGCAGAAGAACTGAGGATAGAGGTACCGTCCAGATAACTATGCCTATGTTTAACGACATGGATGAAATTATGGATAACTTTTTAACCCAGTTTGAAAAGTTAGCTTTAATACATCAAATACCCAAAGAACAGTGGGCTATTAATATTTCAGCATTTTTGCAAGGCGCTGCCAAGGAGGTTTATTATAATTTGGTACCCGCTGAAATAGATGATTATGAAGCTCTCAGGAAAGCATTACTACGGCACTACGAGCTGACAGCTGAAAGTTTCCGTAAACTTTTCAGAGAGTCATCTAAGAAAGCCACAGAGCCTCACGCGCAATTTCATAATCGTGTACGCGTACTTTTCGATAAGTGGATTAAAATGTCCGGAGCCGAACCTTCATACGAAGGCATACGGGAAGAAATTCTAAAGGAACATGTCCTCAGCACATACCGTAAAGACCTAATAGTATTTTTGGCGGAGCGTGATTTCGCGACTTTAGAAGATATTAGTGTAATGGCCGAGCGATATGAAGCTGCACACTCTCGTCCAACCACATGGAGTGGCAGGGATCGAACCAGCGTCCCAGAGTTTAGGAGAGGTAATGGTTTAACACCTATCAGGCGGAATGGTCAAAATGGTGGGAAGCCAGGGGCTGACAATCCCAGCCGTTATCAGTCCCAGGGCTCAGGTAAGTCCCAAGGGATGGACAAGATAACCTCTGGTAAGAAAGAGGAAGTTGTGTGTTATGGCTGCAACAAACCCGGCCATATTCTTAAAAACTGTAGAATATACCGTCCCACTGTAAATGTAGTAACCCCAGATACTAGTAAACAGAGTAATCTATTGGAGTGGTCCAATACAGCAACAGCTTCGGTAAATGGTGTAGAGGTTACTGTGTTGTACGACACCGGCTGTAGTTATCCAGCTTTGGTGAACAGCAAGTTTGTTGAACCTACTGATTATACAAGTGAGACTGTAGAGGTACAATTTTCAAATAAGAGTAGAGATTCCCTTCCAGTTGTTTATATCAATCTTGATTCGCCCTATGTGAAAGGACGAATTCAAGCAGCGTGCTTGTCAGGGTTGTCGCATGGTGTTATTTTAGGATGTAGGTATGTATTGCCCCAACCTAATCCTATGACGTGTACACCTGTACACGTGGGGTCTGTAGAGACTAGGTCTATGAGACGAAGGTCAGGGCCGAAACCGTTGAAACCCTCGACTTCGCCCATAGATAATTTGTTACCTGGCGAATTAAGGAGACTTCAAGAGGAAGATTCTACCCTTAATAAGATACGCGGGTATGCAAAGGACAAGTCAGTGCGTAACTTACCCGACGGTGAGGTAGAGTTCGCACTGAAGCGAGGTATCTTGTACCGATACGCTCGAAAGGGGACCGAGAGGTATAAGCAGGTAATTGTACCACGGTCTAAGCGGGATGAAGTACTTAGGCTTGCACCTGAAGGTTTACTTTGTAGTCACATGGGTGTGGCTAAGACGCGAGATAGGTTAGTTAGGGAGTTCTATTGGCCAGGTGTGTATGGTGATGTAAGGAGGTTTTGTCTGTCGTGTGACAAGTGTCAGCGAGTGGCACCTAAGACCTCACATCGCCCAGTGCCGCTAGGAACTACCCCTGTGATTGATGAACCTTTCTCACGGGTGGCTATGGATTTGATAGGTCCGATAAAGTCCGCAGCGGAAAGTGGCAATCGTTATGTGCTAAAGATTGTCGATTATGCTACCCGATACCCGGAGGCCGTTGCTTTAAGGAACATCGATTCAGTTACGGTAGCTGAAGCGTTGTTAGGGGTCTGGTCTAGAATTGGTGTACCAGACGAAATATTAACTGACCAAGGGACGCAGTTTGTTAGCCAGGTGATGGAGGAAGTAAACCGGTTACTTTCTATCAGGCACCTGACTACTACCCCTTATCACCCACAGTATAACGGTCTAGTGGAGCGTTTCAATGGGACATTGAAACAAGCTCTAAAAAAGTTATGCGAGAATCGACCTAGGGATTGGGATCGATACCTTCCCGCGATACTTTTTGCGTACCGCGAAGTACCCCAAGATAGTCTTGGATTTTCGCCGTTCGAACTAGTTTATGGGAGGACAGTGAGAGGACCCATGGCTGTATTGAAGCAGTTGTGGACGGATGATAAAGCATCCGAAGAGGTAAGAACAACATATCAGTACGTTGTTGACCTCCGTAATAAACTGGAGGAAGTTTGTAACTTGGCCCAGAAAAATCTCTGTGATGCAAGGGGACGTCAGGCCAAGTACTACAACAAGAAGGCGAAAGAACGTAAGTTTGAGGTAGGCGACAATGTGTTGTTGTTGTTGCCATTAGAACATAACAAACTCCAAGAGTCTTGGAGAGGACCGTTCGTTGTAACGGAGAAGAAGGGTGGAGAGAATTATCGCATCAGGGTGGGCGATAAAGAGAAGTTGTACCACGTTAACCTACTTAAACGCTACCGAGAAAGAGAGTCACCTACTGAGTTCGTGGTTGCTACACTTGTGACGGAAGAACTCGACGACAATGGAGGAGTGGCGGAAGTACTTCCTAGATGTCCGTTGACGGGGAATGAAACTTACGTAGACGTCGTCCATGACGTAATGTTAACGTCAAATCAACGTGGCGAGGTGGAAGAGATACTTCACGATTACGAAGACATTCTGCCGGAGAAACCAGGTGTGAAGGATTTGGAGGAGTGTAGTATGAAGCTACTGGAGGAAAAGATGAAAGATAGACTGACGTCAGACGCAATTGTTAAGCTACCAGACGTGACAAAGGACTTTGTGTTACGTACAGATGCTTCTGACAGAGGTCTTGGTGCAGTTTTACTGCAAGAACATGATAGGGACTTATTTCCTGTTGCATACGCGAGTAGGAAACTTAATACCGCTGAGCGTAATTATTCAGTCACTGAGAAGGAATGCCTAGCGATTGTCTTTGGGATTCATAAATTTCAGCGTTATCTGTATGGGTGAAAGTTTATTCTAGAAACCGATCATCAACCTTTAGCGTATCTTGCACAGGCTAAATTGACAAATGGGCGTTTAATGAGGTGGTCATTGTTTCTACAACAATATCAAGAACAGCTACGTTACATTCGTGGAAACTCAAATGTGGGGGCAGATTGCATGAGTCGGTTGCTTGAGTCTGAGGTGAAGGGGTCACTTCAGGACATGTAAACATTAAATTAAACTGTAACTTCAAAATTCGATGAGCAAAATCCCAGATTTTACTCTTAAAGGGGGGCCTATGTGATGTGTCGAATTTTGAAAACTCTTAGAAGCTTTGTTTAAAGGAATTGTATCAAAGTCAACTTAATTAAAGTAGAAAGGGCTAGAGATAGTTAGATGATTATTTTCATTTCATCTCTGAACGTCAAAAGGGAATTCGTTCTAGCCGACGTAACATGACCGAGTCAGATGATATGGTACAAGAGAATGACATAAGACCTTTCCCCAAAATCGGCAGGGTTAAAGGCAGCAGCTGGCTATAGATGATAGTTCAAAGTAATGATTAATTACGGCATGATTAGTTGTTTAGTTTTCTTGTCAATCCAAACATTCTACGAACAGGTTTAGGAAACAGTCTATTCTGATTAGTTAATATGGATTTATGGGCGTAACTCTGTAAGAAATTAAAGGTTTTACTTTAGGAAAATTCAGCAATCTTTAATCTTTCGCAAGGGAAGTTAATGATTCCGGGATCGTGTGAGACGTTATCTCGTGATTTGGCAGTAAAGCGGGAGAGTTTGTCTCAGCAAGTAGGCAAACTCTACATTTTGAATTCGTAAAAAGTACGTCTTTATTATAGAGTAAGGGGCCAGATAGTTGTCTTAGTTAGGAGACGGACTATACGAGAGGTTCGTGGAAACGAATAAAGAAACGGCAAAAGGTATGCAATCTTAGTTTCCCGATTTTAATATGTTATTTCATTTGTTGATCTATTTCAAAAGTATTCTTGATATGATGTATGTATGTATGATTTCATTTTGCAGGATTTTAGTGAAATGCTAGTCATGACATTTTATTCTTTGATTTTTTAATTATCAATTCATTTGGAGAATTGGCAAGATTGAATGTAATTAAACTTTCATTAGATGAGTTGAAAAGATTGCATGTAATTGAATCTTGAATACATAGGAGTGATTAGGAATTTAAATGAATTAAGCTTAAGGAATGATGGGTAATGTTTCATAGTTTATGGATTAACTCTGTTTAGAATCATAAGACGAGAACAAATTCTACGCAGAAATCTAAGTCAAGAGACGATTGTTAAGTCAGAGTTCGACGGACAAGAGTCCAAGACGAAAAAGCTAGACAAACATCGACAGAGCAGGGTCGTACGGAAGTCTTGATGTCTGCATAAATTAGGTGATGAAGTCTCTCATCGTTGCACTCAAAGGTCACATCTCATTGGCAATGAGGATAGCAATTTAACGTTGAAAGTAATTTTACATTTAAAGAAATTTGTATTGTCTTTTTTATTTGAGTACATGTTAGTACCATTTTTCCTTCTTTTGTATCTAAGTCATTGATTTATTTTCATTTTAAATTCTGTTGATAACTGATTAAATTTTATATTTATTCATTGAAAGAGGGCTCGTCGTGTTTATTTCTTCAATATATTTGTTCAGTGATCTGCATTCTTCTTTCTATCTATCCACACTGGGTAAATTACACCGCGGAGATCATTCGCTAGCAACGAACCGTAGTGAAAGAGGTTGGTGTGTTTAGAACGCCGCCAATTTGTCACACACACACACACACACACACACACACAAACAAAAATATATATATATATATATATATATATATATATATATATATATATATATATATATATATATATATATATTTATTTATTTATTTATTTATTTATTTATTTATTTATTTATACATACCCACATTCCCAAGTTGGTCTAAAGCGCTGTCCGTTACGGATCACTGCCATCTCACCATCTCACCTCTGTCTGCGTGAGCTCGAGTCTAGGATTCGGCGAATGTGGATATGTGAGAAAGCTTACCAGTAGCTTCTCGTGGGTCGGTGGTTCTTTCGGGTGATTTCCCGGTTTCTTCCTCCACCATTAATACTTGTCGCAATGAAAAGCCTATCGTGTGCTGAAAAATGGCGTTAAGCCCCACAACAACAACACAACAACGTTCCCAAGCACACGCAAAAAAACATGTATATACATACACATGTACAGTTTATAATCTTATGCATTTAGACATACATATCCTTACATAAACCGACATACGAATATGCACATACGTAGATATAAACTGTGATAGCGTGAGAGGAACTACATTCATAAATGCATGGTGCATATACTAATTAAGAATTTTAAAAAACGCCGGTTTGTGACCTATCAAATGCTCTACTAGTATATGATTGTTGTATCACATGCGTGAGATTTTATTACAAGCTCCTACGGGAAAAGGGACAAAAGTGTCATTAACATATAGACGGTTTTCAAATGGCTTTGCTTAATGGTATCATCAAAAAATTTTGCATGACTTAGGACATATATAGCGCTTATATCAAATCATGAAAATGAGAATGCAACTTTAGGCAGTGTTACTTGTCAAGGAATTGTGTAAGTCCCTTTTTTATTAAATACATGTGCTCTGGTTTCGTTACTGTGTGTGTGTGTGCGTACGGCGATGCACGAGTGTGATTGAAGTATATTGTACAATATATCGAAACATTGAGTTCGGTTCATTCTATACCGCACGTGCGAAGTGCTTTCTATGGGATAAACTGAATACATCAAGTGCACAGACGATGTATGTCTGTGTATAAATGCCTCACCGTAAGACTAAATCTTTACATTACGGAAAGTCTTGTCAGCAAGCAATATATTTAATATAATAGCCCCTAGTTCCAAATTCTCGGATAAACAGAAGAATTATAGAATCGAACGATGGAGCAAGAATATTAATAGAAATTAATGAAATGCAAAAGAAATGGAATGCAATATGCGATGATGAGACTCCTTTCTATTGAGCAGGGAGAAAGGACAGATCGAAAAAATTGCGATATTTGAGATTCCTTGCTGTGACAAGGGAGAAAGGAAACTCGCCATACTGTTTGGATTAAAAGATGACTTAACGCAATGGAAAGCGTGATTCATATTACGTAAGAAATGTTTAAACGACTTAAAACGAATGAGAAGAGCACTTATTAAACCGTTTATATGTAAATTTACCAATAAATATAACTAAATTTTCAAAATTTACTTATTACTTTTAAATTTACTAAACAATTATTCATGTATTTAAATTTATATTAAACTATTAAATTATTAGTAACCTAACTATTGCCACTTAATATATTTACGATCAAAATTGTCATTCATGTATTGGACAAGAAACTGGTGGCACCTGAGCTATTGTTCACGTAATCGCGAAAGTGTAGTACTAATGCTGCTCGTGCCTAATTAAGCTCTCAAAACAAGCTATGCTCAAAGCTGAAACAATAGATATCTATTTATTAAAGCTATAAAACTATGCTTAATAAAAACTATGAATTCAATTTAGCTATTTAATAAACTTTAATGATAAATAACTCCAGAAATTGATATATTAGAAGAAATATTTGAATGGTGTACAAACCGTTATTCAAAGCTTAATAAAAACTAAATTCAATAAAATTTATACAAGAAACGCATACATAAGGGGGTTACTAAAATGACGTCTGTGGTATAGTAAACTCGACTTAGTTGTAGTGGGTTTACTGGTTTTGGCTTCTAGGAGTGACCTCCATCAATGAAATTTGCCCGGTATCAAAAAAAGCTACAAGTGGGAATTTATGAATGAATTGAATAAGTAATCTGAGCTAATATATAGAAGAAAAAAAAAGTCGAGCCACCGTTATAAGTAAAGACAAAATTTAATAAAAAAAAAAATTTAAGACAATACAAATTTCCACCGAGTAAATATGAAAGTTAGATTGAAAGATACATTTCTTTTTTTACGTATTAACTAATTAAGGAATTTCAACAATACAATGACATAAAAGTAACCGATTCTGTTTAAGATAAAATCCGAAATTCATCATTTAAGCGTCAAGAGTATATCGAATAACTCTGCCTTGCATCAATGCATAACCTGTTGACTGATAACGTCCTACAGGTCCTCTTAGACTGTACTTCAGTACGTCTTCAGTTCCACTTTCTTTCGTTCCAACAATCTTAGATGCCTTTCCTTTTGTTCAAAACTGTCCTTTTTCTTCCCATACTGTTTGGGTTGTAACGTCTTTTCCAGACTCTCATCTTACAAAAATATAAACAAACAACCTAAATCTTCCGTCACATTATACGGGAATACATAATTAGACTGACCCCTCGAGGTCAGAAATCAACTCTATAAAAAAGAACTATATATGGCTAGTTCCCGGACTAAATGATCTGCGAATGGCCATTTACACCACACGTGCCATTAGCCCTTTACTCGGTCTTGTTACACGCAAATGAAGTTCTCCTCTACTCAAGGCTACCATATACATAATAAATTCGTTCGGATAGTTCCGACTATTTACGTAACATAGATCGTCAATTTATCCATGACTATATATACAATATTATCAGCTAAATGAACTCGACACAGTTATGTCGGATACATAATTTAGTATATATAATAAGTATGAATTCAACATGCACAATTCCTGCAAAAATCAAAGACTATAACGTAGCAAATCGCCAATGTATGTGTAAAAGGAAATATCGTTGCGCGAGCTCAGATAAACAAACTAGAAAATACGTATACCAAATCAAGAAAATTAATAAACGACTCGACAAATAATTTCCTGCAAATACCTGCTTTTACAAACAATTAAGTCATGGCATAAACGACGTATATAAATTTCTGCAAATACAAGTTTCTACAAGCAATTAAATCGTAACATAACATAATTTTGAGATTTATGCAATTACCTCGTTTTTCGTGCTTTTGGTGTCAGTCGAATCCTTCAGACAAAAGTCTCTCCCTTGGATAGAATTTTGACTGACGAAAACTTTACTCAGTAAAATCCCTGGAGTCTACCGGCATTTATTCATTCTCTCTCGCAGATAAATGCAGACTAAAGTTTCAAAATCCCTCCATTACATTTAAACTTAATGTTTTCGTTTTAAACTACGCCCACTTCCACAGTGTAACCAATCAAGATTTGCAATAATTCCCGCCTTTTTGGCACTAAACTGCGTTATTTCAGTCAACAAATGGTTACGACTGTAATTTCTTCTACAATCAGTTTTAAGCAGAAAATATAACTTGAAACCCGTTCGGTAAGTTTAAACAAACTCAGCCCTTAATTAAAAATTAATAACTTCTGGCCTTGCCCGAACTAATCTGTACTTTATGGCTTGTAAAAGGTGGTCATTTCCCCATAAATCTCGTTAATGGTACATCTATGCAACTAAGTGTTTTCTGCCAAAATTCATTTTAACAAAGATCGATCTAAAACTTTGGTGATTTACAATGTCAATAAAAACTTAAGTACTTGCACATCTTTCTATTCTTGTTTGTGACTAAGTAAGAGATTTATATTAGCAATATAAAGTGGCATATTTTTTTTTAAATTAATGCCATAGGTTCTTACCGGACATGGGAAGGTCCTTCTGAACCTGTTTATTGCTTGGCAATGTTGTGCCGATAATGTAATTTATATAGCTTACCGTATATAGCGTCATTACGAGTTATCGTATGTGCCCGTGTGATGGATAGTACACGGTGTTAGATGAATATTTAGCTGATCAGAGTAGAAGTACAAGTTGCAGATCGGACCATAGCAGTTGTAAAGCTGAAACATACCAGCCTAAATCTGAATGAACAGTGTTGCTGGTCAAGTAGCAAATAATGGGGCGTTGCTGGCCGATTGGTGGCCGTTGACTGCTTGATTGACCAAGGAATTCAATGGTGGTTGGTGACTACCTGTAATGTCTGCTTGATTTTCTATAGTGTGTCTGGTAATCCAGTATTCTGGGGATGGAATGTTTTGTGCAATTCCTTACATGTAATTTTTAGCCGTAGGCTAATTCTGGAGGTCTTGTTATACCCCGTGTTTCGGGACTGCAAAGATATTTTGTACATTTTACTATTTGAGTAAAGTACTTCATTTTTCGCTATTTTGGTAAAATAATTCCTTTTTTTGTTTGAAATTAAGATGAATTATTAACATTTGTCCTTGGATCTTCTACACGCACGTATTAATCGTTCTTTTCTCATTCAAGTCACTCATCAATAAATATTAGATTTGTATAATATCAAGTGTTCCAGTATGAACACCAAATCCAACCGTGTTATCTTGTTACATTAATCGAATTATTACATATTACGTTTAATTAGTCCTCTATTAGTCTGTGAATATAATTTTCCAGATTTCTAGCCTCTGCAGATTTAATAGAATTGAGTAATTTTATTAATTCAGATTACTCGGACCTCTCTTGAAATATTGGTTTATATACTACTTTCTTAGCGGCTAATACCATTGGAATTACAAAACAAAGCCATCTCCAGCGCGTTGCAATAATTCCAAATTCTTTGATCTAGCAAGGTACTGTATGGCCTCTTAAATCTTCATGATTCAACATGTAGAGTGTGGGAAGATATATTTTATTTTTGAAAGGGATTTTCCAAATTCTATTACTATTTCTGAAAGGGATTTTCCAAATTCTATTACTTTTTTTGAAAGGGATTTTCCAAATTCTATTGCTTTTTTAACAGGAGTTTCCAGATTCTGTTACTATATCTAATTAATCCTAATAGTCAAAATGTTATTACAAATTGCTAATGTAGCTCTTAAAGATTCTCTGCTTCTTAATTACAATTTTTCGATTAACTGGTCAGATGGCCGTTTGCAGTATTCGCAACGGTTAAATATTTATACAAGATTAGAAATATGCTTGTTGTTGCTTTTCGCCTGTGCATAAATAGCCCAGACTGAGAGGTTTTGTTATTTCTTTTATTGTTGTTGTAACATCAGATCTGCAGACGCATATTATTTTGCATTTATATATTTGAGAGAAAAAGCATAATTTGAGTCAGCAGAAAAAAAAGTTATCATCAGACTATAATATTATATTGGAACTAATGTGCATTATTCAAAAGTTTTGGATAACGCCAGTCTAACACGTAATGTTGGTGGTCTAGTATATTCGTGGACCTGAAATTTATACGGAACATTTCATTCTTTTGGACTTTAATAGAACTTATTTTCAGAATTATTTTGGATTCAGTTCACAATACTGCAAGTTCCTCTTCAATTTTTCATTTTGATAATTAATTTGAGTATACAAAACTTGTTGTTTTTGCTTCTTTATGTTCCTTAGTTTATGACCATATATTTGTAATCCTATTTAGATTTAATAGTTGTACGGAATTAATGAAATATTCAAGTGTATTATCATAAGCCCAACTGGATTTACTGTGAGAAAGCTTGCCAGGAGCTTTTCGTGGGTCGTTTGTTCTTTCCGGTGATTTCCCGGTTTCTTCCTTCACCATTAATACTGGCCGCCACGAATAGCCTATCGTGTGCTGAAAAAATGGCGTTAAGCCCAACAACAACACCAACAACAAAAACCAACTGGATTTACAGTGAATGAATATAATGGACATTTAACAGTAATTATTCTGTATTGTTGGTAAATTAGTACAATTAGTTATCATTCGTAATACCTTTGTAACGTATTCTGATTACTTGGAGCTATTTGAAATAAAAGAGCTTTTAGGATTTTTAAGGAACTCGTTAGCCACCAAGTTATTTTTAATTCTTTTACTGTGTATGTTTGGGAAATGTATATTTTACGTTATGCAAAACTTGGTTGTCGCTGTTTCTTGTTATGTAGGTTCCCCCCCCCCCTGAAGATTCTAACAAATGCAGAATACTGGCATAAGGAAAGGGCGGAAATAAATGTTACATACATACATACATACATACATACATACATACATACATACATACATACATACATACATACATACATACATACATACATACATACAACAGTTCATTTATAATTTTGGAATCGCATTCGAAACCCATCTCCTCATTCATGTTTACATTATATTGTAAGAGTTTGTCTTCCATATTGTTTGTGTGGTTTTTAGAGCATACATTTTCGGAACGTTACCAAACTGGCACCATATACAGCCATTATAGTGCTAAAATGGGATTAAACGTTAATAAATACACACATCATCTCGTGCTTAATTTTTTAAAGATGGTTAGAAACACATTTAACTCGCCATGTTTACATTTAATTTGAAGAGATTGTCTTACATGGGATTTTGTGTTTTGTGGTTAAGTAAAGTAATTGACACCACTTAGATCTTCTCATACAGAGAAGAAATTAAACGTCATTATAAACATGCATATGATCTCATTCTTAATTTTGGAAAAGTGATATCTTCTGTTTTGGATTATAATTGTACAATATGTTTGGTAGAAACTATTTTGTGGTCATGCATCGGCATCATTGCCATGCCATCAGCATCTTGCCATATCATCGGAATCATTGTCGCATCATACTACGTTTCCTTTGTTTCAGTCAGTAAGTTAGATCATGTGTGTATGGCTCCTTACACAGAAGCGTGTCGTAGGCAAATCAAAATACCGGATTTCCGAAAATGCAAGGAGTTCAAAGAACAAAGTTATCTTGCTTTTAGTATAAAAATGTATTCTTTTTATTTTTTCTTCAATAACTCAACAGTATGTACACAGATGCTGCTTTTACGAATTTGTTTGTAGTTGTTACATATTTCGACAGTTAGATCTTGAAAGCTCTTGGCCAGTCTCTCACATTTGCTGTACCGTATTTTGACGTGTTTATTTCACACACACACACACACACACACACACCAAGTCTCTCTCTCTCTCTCTCTCTCTCTCTCTCTCTCTCTCTCTCTCTCTCTCTCTCTCTCTCTCTCTCTCTCTCTCTCTCTCTCTCTCTCTCTCTCTCTCTCTCTCTCTAAACATATTATATAACGCTGGAACTACTTTGTAAAGTTTTACATCCATTCTTTGAAGATGATACATTTGTTTACTGACAAATGTTATCTACAAGTCGATGGTGCATCAATGGGCATATAAACATATTCCAAGTAGACAGACAAATTTATGGGGAGATTATATCAAACACTCCTATACGAGTACCTAACAGACCTTGAGCTGGTGGAAATGCATTCATGACAAGATCAAATAACTAGGATCATAGTGGGAAACGCAGCAATTAGTTTGATTTGCTAACAACATCCATCCCATGGTCCAATAAGCATTGGAGTTATCAGCCAATTCGAACATGTTTATGAATCCGTATATATACCACTGTAGTTTTATATAATGGAAACACAAGATCTGATTTATATTGGAAATCGATGTGCTCCCATCAAACTCGCGTTACCTACCGGCTGTCACCCTAAACGTGTATTCATAACGTTCGGCTTGGTCTTGAATCAAGTATCTGCTAATCTGAGAAGAAATTCAACAGTAGATTTGGAATCTCCAGGGAAGCTTAAAAATAAATGGTTACAAGGACGACCCATATGTTTGGTATAATGAAGAAAAAAAAAACATTCGCCGAAACAGTCTCCACAGATTCTAAGCTAGCTTTGACATCAACCATATCCCTTCCATAGCAGCATACCACTCGTATACTCTAAATATGTTACATTTTTTTGCAGATGCCGACATTAATGACTTCTCTTCGTGTCTAACGTGGTTTCTAAATAACCACTTACTGCTGTTTACCTATTAGACGAAAAATTTGGAAGACCACTTTGCGCTTGCTCAGTTCAACATAAAACATAAAATGGAGTTAGGAACATGTACATGTATTAGTAAAGACGTATGTTGTCTAATGGGTAAGAAAATGCACGAGGCTACTACATTCAAACTTTCATCAATATAAGTCACACATAATATAAATAAAAGTTTTGAATATGTCCGTAAAAGCATCACACATAATATAGATAAAAAAAATTGAATTTGTCCCTAAAAGCGTTACAATTAAATAAGTTTCAAAATTGTTCCTAAAAGCGTCACACATAATATAAATAAAAGTTTCGAATTTGTCCGTAAAAGCGTCACACACAATATAACTAAGTTTCGAATGTGTACCTAAAAAGCCTTATTTAAGTCCTGACATGCAACATATGTACCACCTACTACGTTGGTGAAAGAGATAATCTTAAAAAAAACAGTAATCAACAATCACTAAAGCTTTGCAATGTCTAAAAACTTTACCAACATTTTTTTAACTCAGTGACTAATGTTTTATCTTTACAGAAATGAAACACGTCTAACACGTATAATTGAGGTCGTTGAGTGAACTTCAACCTTTTAATCCTAGACAACATAATTCAAAATGTGATGCGACTTCTATAGTTTTATTTTCGTTAGGTTTTAAATACTTTTATGTATATCAATATTATTGCGATTTTAAGTGTCATTTAGCAAAATAAAATTAAATACTGATTTTATTTATGATGGTGGTCATTTGTTCCAAGACAATTTTATCGTAGTGTACCTGAACGGGTATTTTGATTATCCGGTGGGCCTTTTAGCTACTGAATTTTCTAAGGCAGAATCTCATTAGACAGTGTGTTCAAAATCCAAACTTGAACTTTAACGATATGTGTTATCCTTTTATGCCCATCTTAGTAAGAAAGGAAGCAAATACGGGGCTAATTGGTGCCAGTTCTATGTGACAATCATTCAATAGCGGCAAATTCTATGCAACATGCATTAAATTGGTACGTGTAGTAATGTAAATTAATCGTAGCTACCTGAGTATGAATTTGTTAACATTTGACATTATTGTACGCATGTGCAGCAGAATAACTTTACTAGGGAATGAAACGATCAAGCAGGACGGTTGTTTGTCTGACGGTGGGGTGGGGTGGGGTGGGGTGGGGTGGGGTGGGTGGGGTGGGGTGGGGTGGGTGGGGTGATAAAAACAATCTGAGACATAAAATATATTTAACCCTCGTTAATAGGCATATGCTTTAGGGTTTTTTTTAATGAGATTACCATTGATCACCTGGTAGGGAAAGGGGAATGAAGACGCAATCGAATTACCCACGTCCAAAAAAATAAAACCAAAGATAAAAACATATTGCAAATATTAATTATTAGAAACAAAAATAAAGAGCATGTAATTAAACGACCAGGATAAGTAAGTGGTTTTTCATGGTGAAGAGAACCAAGTTGTGGTTTCCAATGCGTGAACGAATATTGCTGAATACATGTGTCTCATGTTTGTTTGGAGGGAGGTCCGGTCTCGTCAAGTGATGCGAGATTGGTGTTAAGGTTAAATTTGCGTTATGTAATAAATGTGGCACTGATAAAGGTTCGCTGGATAATCTGGAATGATGCGAATGATGAATTTTCTGCTGACGGTGCTGTTCATGATTTCACAAAATGGAAGTTTGAACAACCAGATCCCCAACGACGTCCTGACTAAGATATCACTCTTTATCTCAGGATATGCTGACATAACATCATAAACGATGGAGAAACGGATGATGCACGAAACAATCTTTTTCTCATCGTTATCAGGTAGTATTTTGTTCATGAATATATTTGTTACGTACGACAAAGTAGTTATCAGTGGGTAATCCGGGATAAATAAGATTCAATACGCGAAGAAATACAAAGATGACATTTTGTCGTTGTGTTATCCAGAAATGCATCTATAAAACAGAGCTCCGATTAATTTCGTTCGCGTTGCAACATATTCATTTCAAATTTACCGAAAACATCTGCTGCAGTTGGAAAACATTCATGTGTTTTCAAAGTTACTCAAACCATGACGTTTTCTGCAATAACGTCACAGCATTCCACGCATTTGTAGAAAAATATCAACACCCATGACTCTATATGGACGCTAAAGATGATCTTCCAGAACCAGCACCGTACACAGTAAAAAAAAAAATCATAAAAATAAACATACACCATTTGTCAGTAATCCATTTGCACAAGACCGCTCAGGTAGCCTAGATGCTAGAGCATCCGCTCTGATACAGGAGGTCGTTGGTTTGAACCTCGGCCGAGTCATACCAAAGACTTTAAAAATATTACTAACACCTGCCTCGCTTGGCGCTCAGCATTAAGAGGTTGGTGTTAGGACTGGTCGGCCTGGTGTCAGGATAATGTGACTTGGGAGGACATCATGCCGAATGTCTGCGGCATGATTCCCCAGTGCAAGACATCACTATAAATTTTCACGCTGCACACATCGTAGAGATATGTCTAAAAAAAATTGTTAAGGCTACGTTAGAAACCTAAATCACAATCACATTTGAACAACGTGCAGTTTGTGATGTTAATGGAGGCATAGTATCTGGTCTAGTCACTATGGCTACAATATATTTTACACTAATGTTCGCGACTGTGGTTTGGTGATGTTAACGCAGAATTTCAACGCACATACGAAGTACAGATTCTTTTAAATGGACATCAGATCGCATGAGACGAAAACACATCCCACGTGTGATTACCTGAATGAAATTCGTACTTTTCCACATAAAACTCTATAAACTTTTCTCACGTGGTAGTTACAAACAAAGCGTCAACGTGATAAAATGAGTTCGATGAAGGACAACAACCGGGAATTACAGCTGAATTTCTTCATGTTTTAGGTGCGTGTGCAGTTTACGAGAAAGAAGTCAACGAAAACAACTAAGTCAAGGATGAAACACTACGACGATTGAAAACGCTTACAATCAGATTATGTTCAATCGAACAAAATGTATAAATGTATCACATAAACTATAACGACAATTTATATTTGCGTAGATCGCTCACGACTTGATTGTTTTATCGCAGAAACAAACAAATGATGCCCTTCAACAAGAAGCATTCTGACTGCATTAAGTAAATCCAGTAATGTCATTGTAGCGCCTTCACGATAGCCGCAAAATACATGTCTTTGGACGATGTACAAAGGACACCCGTGCACAGAGATCCTGGTGCTGAACGATAATGTCAAACTCACATTGGAATCTGTGGACGGTAAACCGTCAGTCTGATACCTTGGCTACATAGTATCATTATGTTGTTCTCAGGGATTAACGATATCATATCCAAAACTTGTCTTGATTGTTGATCATCGTATCCGACAGTCAAATGTAGCATATATTGCTGTGTCCAAGGTGGAATATATGTTACTGTTATCCAAAGTTGATTTTGTTGATAAAATTATTGCGAATATATCGCGACGGTCAATTTGTGGATTGCCTGATCCCCCACCTCCGAAATATGTCACCACAACAGATTTGTACGCTGATCGCCAAAAATTGTATTCCAGAAACGTAGCGATAACGCGCAAACATGATCATTAGCGACATTCGTGTGCTGGCTAGTGTACAAAATCATTTTTCCAATTTAAATTGCAAGAATTGATTAACCAATTAGCAACCATAAATTAGACACACCTGCCGGCATCGTTTGCGTCCGCCATTTTCCTTTGATAAGATAATTGTCGCCATAAACAGTATGTTCGTTCGTCGAAGACCTAAAAGCAGTAGCGATGCAAATGATGCAGGCCTCAAAGTTAAACCTGTCAACGTCAAAGATCATTTCAGCTTAGGGCTTTTCAGTGAGACTACACCAATGGGTTCTCATTGTTCGCTTTCTTTCGTTTTTGGAGATGTCCCCCCCCCTTGCCATAAAAAGAGTATTATCTGTATGTGTTTCCCCCTAAGGTCATTGTTCCTTTTCATGAGCGATTCCGTTGTCAAACATCTTCGGGTTTTGCAGTGGAGTCAGACAGATTAGTTTTATTTATACGAATTAGCACCCTCGAGGGAATTTCTTGACTATGTCAAAAGGTTAGACGTCACCTCGTCGCAAGTCGCCTGAATCAGCAACAATTAATTAAAATTATTTTGTTGAACATTTCCAGCACAGACACGCGATGATACCCCCAACATGTGGATTAGAATTTATATACACGCTAGTGGCAATCAATAATTCATAAACGAATCCTTCGAAGTCCGCAGTGGATTATACACCTTATAAATTCGCTAGTGACTTATTAGGATACAAAATTGCCCTGTGCACAAAGTCTTGTGTTTACACATGAAAACATTCGCGCTCGCGCGCGTGTGTGCGTCTATGTGTATGTGTGTTGATCAGATTGTAGTTGTTGGAAATAAGGTGATCAAATACGTACCTGATAACTTTAGTGTTAAACATAAATGCTCAGATATGTGTATGGCGGAATAGATCTTATACGCGATAAGAGGTGTGTGTGTGTGTGTGTGTGATTTTGAATTTCAATGTAGCTTTAATAATTTTTCAGTCATATCACTACGATGTCTGCAGCATGGCTGTTTATACTGATGTCTATCATATGTGTATCATACTGCAGACATGTAGCATCATGTCTCATCCAATCACATTATCTTGATACCAGGCCTACCAGTCATAATACTAACCTTTTAATGCCGAGTACCAAGTGAGGCTGCTACAAGTACCATTTTTATGGCAGCTACTAGTACAATTTTTTTGTTTGTTTTTGGTTTGACTCGATCTTGATTTGAACCCGCGACCTCGTGTATGCGAGATGGAACGCGATAATGTAATATCTTGTAATTATATGTTTGAACATGGAAGAGTATTCGTTGGCAACTATGGTCCCACTGGAAAAAATATTGGCGGCTTATTTCGATATGGGATTTTATATGTTTCTTCCGGGAGAGCACTGATGTCTAGTGAGGATCAAATGGCACAGAGATATGATGGTAATTAATGATCCATGTAATTTTGTGTGTCGATGATATTCGCCAGCGAATAGCGAAAAATTGAAATTAATTCGTTTAGCGTACCTAAAAATTATCGGAGCATAATAATGTTAAAAGTTTTTGAAAAAAAATAATTACACGGGGTTACAGATTGACGTGTTTGTTATTTGTATTTAATGATTAAGTGACAGTGAAACCATTTACGATGATAATATATTTGATGCAGCAGCTAACAATACCAATAAATTCATAGATCATATGGGTATGCCAGCCGACATACACAAAATTGTTGAACCACTCGTGGATAAATATTTGTGATATAGTGGAATTAGCGCACCGCCGTATTCTATATCTCGTACTATCCAGCGACTAAAGAAGCAAATATTGCTAAATGGAATCATCCTAAAGTGCAGCAACCGACTTGTGGTAAACTAACAATCATAACGCCTGCACAACAAAACCATTTGATGGTGTTGGAAAATTACAGTAAAAGTTATTTTAATTCCCAGCGAGGAGTGTGTCAAACTGGAAACAAGGCAATTTCATTTCGAAACAAACTTATTATATTAAACTAATATTGATCTGATATGCTTTCTTGCTAGAACGTCAGCTTTTGTGGAAATAGACGAAGCAGCACCTCATCAGTTCAGAAATAAGGAAACGCGTATTGTCCAGTTATGAATACATGAACGCAGTAGTATAAAAGGTTCGTGTGTGTGTGTGTGTGTGTGTGTGTGTGTGTGTGTGTGTGTGTGTGTGTGTGTGTGTCTAAGAGACAAAGAGAGTTTTTAACATAGTATTAACAATGCTAGTCATATCATTATGATATCTGCAGTGGGGCAGATTTATAGTGATGTCTGGCACTGGTCCATCATGCCGAAGACATGCAGTATCAATGTTCCACTCAGCAACATTATCTTGACACCATTCCAAACAGTCCTAACACTAACCTTCTAATACTGAGCGCCAGGGGAGGCAGCTGCTAGAACTATTTTATAATTTTATTGGTATGACTCAGCTGCGGTTCGAACTCGCGATTTCTCGCGCTATAAAAGGTACAGAGTATGCTGTAGGAACAGAAAGTGCAAGATCTGGTAGCAGAGCTGGTTTTGTTATTAAGATACTTCCTCTGATAAAAGGTAGCTGGATAGAATTAACGCCAAAGGATCTGATTAATGATACAGAACGTAAATTGTAACCAAATAGTTCTATCCAAAATACTCACCTTTCCAGGGACCACTACGGTAGACTAGTCGTTAAAGTGTCCACCTCCGATGCGGGGATCGCGGGTTCAAACATCGGACGAGACATACCAAAGACTTTAATAAATGTTAGTAACAACTGCCTCGCTTGGCGCTCAGCATTAAGAAGTTAGTGTTGGGACTGGTTGGCTTGGTGTCAGGATAATGTGACTGGGCATATGTCTGTGGCATGATGCCCCTGTGCTTGATATCACTATAAATTGTCACACTGAACACATGGTAGCAAAATGGCTGAAAAATTGTTATGGCTACGTTATAAATCTAAATCACACACACACTCACACGCGCGCGCGCGGTTTTCTAGGCTTTTGCCATATTTTAGCATAACATTAAAATGGCTAGCCACCAGATCTTAAAAGAGCTATTAAGGTAATCATTAAATTAAAGGGCCCATCCAAGAAAAATCATGACCATTATCTATCAGTAGCTGTTGTTCCTTGACTAAATGAAGCTATGATTAAAAGAAAAGTAAAAACAAGCACAATAATGAGAAATTATTTCTTTATTGTTTAAGAAACATAATGTAATACATATGTAGTTTAAAAAATCGGTGAATGACCAAAGAGCGAATTAGTCAATTTGTTACTTCCATGGACTTTCGGGTTGGGTTTTTTGCATGTTAACTGGGTGTATATATTTAAAAACATTAAATAATACTCTAATGAGTTATGATTTTATAAGAGTGTAATTACAAACTGGGTTTCTAAACACCTTTTGAGATGATTTTTAAAAAAAGGAGTGATGCGATCTTTTAATTATTTAGTCCAATATAGATTTATATTTAAAGCAAAACTTGATGTGCGAAGATGTTCCATAACACACGCTGAAGAAATCGCAATGCACAAAATTTCACTAATAGAATTAAAAAACTAAGCTGATTCCACATGTTCTAAACTTCAGTTCTTACGCCACTGTAACTCTGAGGACCAGAGTCGAAGGGAGCGCATTTAGTTTCGAGTGATGTTCCAAACGTATTGACGTTGATCGTTTTATAATCCTTCGCTGGCAATATATGAACTATGTTTGTTGAGGATGTGCTTGGACATTCATTGAAAAAGTTATAAGGCGCTAAAAAGATATTGTACTTGTTCCATACAGTCGGTGTGGATGGAACATCCTCTGAATGAGGAATGTGATGGGCACCCATGGTCAACCAAACTACAATATCTTCATCAAATATCGTGTCATTGTCCAGAAGAAACCTCTCAAAGTCAACCACTGGGTACCAAGGATCATTTTGCGCATAGATGGATGAGCTCATTTCTTCCCAATCTTTGTACATTGTAACAGCTATGGGGTATTTGGCCCATTTGGCGCCAGCGGCAACATCAGTGTCTTTCAGAAGGAACTCCGTGGCTCCTCTGTTGATAATCCGATATGATCGGCTGCTGCCAAACTTATTTTTGAACTCATCATTGAAAATTATGTGATATTTAAGATCGTCCATTGAGTTTCCCACAACAGAATCTAATTCTTTTTTTCGAACGTTCCATATCATGGCATGTTGAGTTTTCTGCGCATCTCTGTACCAAGGACTTTTATCTGTCTTCGTGCCGATATCTATTGTTGCATACCGATTTTTTGTACCTGCTATGTCAAGGTCAACTTTAAAATGAAATAAATGCTGATGAATATTCGCTATAGCATTGTAGTAAATTGTGTTGCCGTATTCTTTCTCGTATGGTAATTTATAAGTGGCTTGAACATATCCAGTTGTAGCTACCTGAATTTCTATTGCTCCATTTAAATGGAATATATAATCGAATATGTAATCGTAATTCCATATATTTGCAATATTGCGAACAATTAACTGGTAATCTACAAGTCCTCCATATGACGTGTAACCATTCCTGAAATCATTGGTGTAATGTCTTCTTAAAGGAATGCTAGGATTGTTTTCAAACACACATATAGCATTTTTGTAATGCAGAACACGTCCACTATTTACTAAGTGGTGCGTGTCCAGGTATACCGCCGTTTCTGGGCAATCAATGCCGGGAACTAGCTCAAATGAGGAAGCACCCATCATCCGTGATGTATCGTAATAATTACTGGTTCCCTGTGCTGGACCAAACCCTGAATAAAACACGGAAGCCTCCTGTAGGCTTATTTCATAAGCAATTCTTTCCTTCTGAAACCGAATATCAAATAGCTGAACCCCCGTAGAACTGCGCATGCGTATATCCAAGTCCCAATGCATAAAAGTAACATGTCTACCCTGAATTTGAAATCTTCTACCCTGAGGCTCAACAATTCTCGGCCCTTGAAGTGGTATTTCCGTTGGACTTTTTCCACGCTTGTGAAAAGAAGAATAAATTTGATCAGGTAATCCAACTGTTTGATCGAATTTTATTTTACGGATGGTATTGTTACGGTATCTTTCAACAAGGTGTTCCACCTCATAGAAAAGGTAGCCATTATAAACGATTCTTGATACCTTCCATTCATTAACGTCTGTTGATATATGATCTATCTGAATCTCTAGACCCAGGGGATGCAAATAAAATCCTTCCACATCTCTGAAAGCCCAGAACCAACTCTCTCGGTCTCCACTTTTTCTTCCTCTAGGCGCTACATCGTAAAACACCAGACAGTTCTTTCCCTTCGTACAATTATGATAACACAATCCATAACTATCTATCATCAAATGGTAAAGTTGTTCCGATACATGATTAAAAATGGGATATATAGATTTGTAATCTACATAATCAACTGGTCTACTGGAGTATGGGATCGGGGTGTGAGAATATGCGGGACTGGAAACAAGTTTGTGATTGTCAGGAACGGGAAGAGGAAATACTAAATACTCCTCTACCCGGGGAGGTTTAACGTCTCCCCTAATGACTACGACTTTAGCAGCGCGTTCTGGTTTTTTGGTGCCCCGGTCCAGGTACTTTAGAACAGCGGACTTTAACGGCATGTGCAGATCGATCATGTAGATATAGCTGCTATTGACGCTTGCGTCTTCGAAAGGCACTAGATTAATATGGGTGTTCTTCAGCATATATTTCACAACAGACATGTATTCACTGGGATTGAGGTCTTCAAAAACTGTAGGATTTGTTAAGTCCCTTGGAATGACGTTAAATCCAGAAAAACAGTAAGGAATGTGTCCCTGATAGTGAGCGAGGATTATCACGCATATTAGGAGTATCACAGATAAAAAGCTGCTAATTATGGCTACCAATTTCAAAATGAATAAATCCTTCCCTTCTTGGACTACCACATCAGAGGACTGTTGCATCACCATCCCCTTTGTGAGAGGAATCTGAAATTAAAATAAAGATTTTTTTGTTGTAAATTCGTTCTAATCTTGCTCTAAAGAACACTGTATATGCCTAAACATTAAATAAATACAAGCATGTTATATCAGCGGATACACAAGTGTCTGACTTAATATGTCCTTTATCAGCATGTGTCCGTATTCTTAAGACAAGCATAGTTCTTCTTCGAAGGACAGAAAATTAGATTTTTGTTTCATTATAAGCAGTTTTTACATAAATTTGCTGTCCGCTAAGACACGTTTTGCTGTAAATATTTGCTTGGAAATGTCTTCTAGTCTATAGTGTTGGAAAAATATAATATGTTCTAACAAATACAATGTTGACTAGGATGTTGTACTACTAACCCGAAGCACGGGCATCAACACGTGAAATATATAACACTATTGCTATGAAATGGCATGTATAAGTATAAAGCATATACAAAAAGTACATGATGCGGTAACATTTTGCTAAGAACTCGTAAGTTCGAATCTAATGCATGGACACAATTAATGTACACTAAAACAATCCAATAACAAGCAATTGTCAGACATGAAGTTCACATGACTTTCCTGACCAACAGCACTTCCTCCTCCCACCCGATTTTTGCCACACGAGAAATTTAAGTTGAAACGTGTTTTGAACTACTGAGTTCTGACATATCTACTGACACTGCTCGGCATATTTCCTCATTAAGCGATTGAAGCCTGATGGATTGATTTACATATATCTTTTTACACAGATTTGGTTGTGAACTATTAAACAATGTTGAAAAATACTTTCTATTTTGCTCTATGGTTTGCTTAAGTTCTGTAATATTTTTTAACTTTTCGAGGACAAGTATTACTAATTAGCATTCCTTTACGGAAGCGGGGACTTACTTAGGGTTAAATAACCTTACGTGTGTTCCTTATAGTCGTATAATGTTCTGAAATGAAGATCAACAACAAACCCATACCTTGCTAGCCTGATCGTCCTCTGAACTTTTACTGATATCCTGATTTTGTTCTGGTCGGTTCTGGGCATTTCTTCTCTTCATACGACCTTTACCCATTTTGTTTTTCAATCATCCGTTCTCGTTCACCTAGGAACGAGAATCTGCGAAGCCAAGACAGATGTATCCGGCTTGTGTTCACAATACATGTTGGACTGAAAAGAATTTAAAAAAGCAATAAAGACGGACTAATTGAATGTGGAAAATACATTACTCCAATGCCATAATTAAAGCTGCATCCTTATTTTTCCTAGTAATATTCATATCGTTATCTCTCACAGTGACCGTTGTTTACTGATCAATTCAAGGACAAAGAAAAAAGAAAGCACATACAAGTAAAAGTAGTACTCAGAAAATACAGCAAAAATAACTTAATATGTTTGCGGTCATTGTTTTTAACACACAAGCAAGTAAGAAAGTCATAAACGAAATTATTCGTACCGCTTACCTGTGCAATTCCTGTACATATTCAAACTGTGAAGTGGAAAAATATTGCAGCACTTGGTTGTCACATAAGATTACTTTCCTTACTCATTCTCCCCTTCCATTTATCAACCAATCCATCACAATTATGACCTAATTTGTATTTATTCGAAAATAGGCTTTCTCAGTGTTACTTAACCTCATGATGTTATTCAAGAATCAGATATGCAACGTCTGTGTATTTGATTCAAAAATTGGAGTCTGAAATCGCCTGCTATAAATTTTATCTGACCATGATTAGCTAACACTACACAAAGTTAGCCATTATTAAATCATGTCATTTCCGATATGTTCGGTAGCTAACCGTCCTAAAAGTGCGATGTCTAATACTTTTACCTTGAACAAAATGAAATGCAATCTGGGCACAACATGATCTGAAATTGTTTTGTTTGTTGATTTTGTAAAATAAAAATCTTTAATTGTTTACGAAGAATTTCTATGGCAGACGTCCTGATATTTGGAAGGTCTGGATATTATGGTTAATTATGTTAATTATATTTAAAAGAGCGTCAGGTGAAAACCATAATACTCAATACAATTTTAATGGTATATTAAGGTATATAGTAGCCCTGATAAGAGTTTCTTGGGAAATGAGAATAAAATGCATTTGTGCGTCAGAGTGAGCATTTCTTGCTTGGTTGGGATAAGTCGTCTTTAATGTGTTTCACCAGACGGTTTGGTTTAATTTTTGTTTCACAATAAAAGTAGAGCATTTCCTTAGCATTAGAGCCCAGCGCAGCAGCCAGCCTGACCTGATCATTTGTAGAAACTCGAAAGGTCTGCACGCAAGGGACGATTTCTGTGAACTTGATCCAATTATATTCTGCTGTTGAGTTTTCTGTTATTTTGTAACAGTGGCTTTTCTATTCTAACTAATGGCGACCATATCTAAGTGTGAATCAGCATCATTTGTACAGACTAAATATGGACAAAAAAGAGCGTTTCGTATGCTTTCGATAGTTCTGTTTGTTTAATAATTTCAAATGGTACGTTTATCAATTCTAGACAAGGTGGAAATACTTAAATCATAAATCACCTTATTTTCTGCTCAAAAATGATAAACTTTTATCTTTTATCTCATATTTTTCTACTATTGTCATAAAAACGGGGAACATTGAAATCCTTTATAACACAATTAGTTCCAATAACGTAGTAACGAACTTTTAAAAAAAATCAAGCATGACCCAAATAAGTATGTAACAAATGTGCTATATTGACCTTCGCTTACAACTCTGACGAAATAATAACAATCGCTCAGTTTAGCACCAACATACTGCTGAGCTATAAATTATTATTACTGTCTGGCCTACGATAAAATCGATAGGCTGACTACAGGAGAAATGGCTTCACCTGAAACCGCCAATCCTCCAAATAAATTCTTGTAGGGTTGGACTTCCAAAACCATAATTTAACGAAACAGCACAGGGTCATAAGAAAGGAATTTTAAATGTACAGCTTATGTATGCTCCGAAACATAGTTCATTTATGAAATATAACTTTTATTACATCATAAAGAGTAGCGTTTGGAGTAATATAAAGTGCAAGGAGAAATACATCATCTGTCCATCGGTAGAATAAATAGTCTATAAATACGTATGCCTAATATAGGATGAACGGCCTAACATCTGGAGACTCCCCGAGTCAGTAATATTTCAGAAGGTAGGGAAAGTATAACATTTCCCGCAGAAGTCAAATTTACCTGTATTTTAACAAACAACCAGCGTGATGCTTCTACAAAAATAAGATGTTGTTTAGAAAAGACATCATACACAGATTGTTTATACTATTTCTTCTTAAAGTGTATCTGACAATATTCATTCCCTGCTTTATGTACACAATTAACTCAGTTTTAGTACTACAATACTATGGAGTGTGCATATATATATATATATATATATATATATATATATATATATATATATATATATATATATATATATATAAAGAATACAAATCATATGGCGAATAACAACCCTCTCAAGCGTACTGGATCCACCAAGGGATCACGTTTGTCAGGGATTAATTAAAATAGATGCAATAAACTGACGACGAACAGTACGAAACTAGCAACTAACTAGCCTAAGCGCTTTCGACTCTTAATGAGTCTTTTTCAAAGGCAAATACAAAACATAGTTACGACAAACAAATAAACACAAAAACGTTGCGTTTGTAAACCTCTACATAACTAAATGTAGAGGTTTACAAACGCAACGTTTTTGTGTTTATTTGTTTGTCGTAACTATGTTTTGTATTTGCCTTTGAAAAAGACTCATTAAGAGTCGAAAGCGCTTAGGCTAGTTAGTTGCTAGTTTCGTACTGTTCGTCGTCAGTTTATTGCATCTATATATATATATATATATATATATATATATATATATATATATATATATATATATATATATATATATATATATATATTTCCAATAACGTAGTAACGAACTTTAAAATAAAATCAAGAATGACACAAATAAGTGTGCAACAAATGTGCTGTATTGGCCTTCGCTTACAACTCTGATGAAATGATAAATAATAACAGTCGCTCAGTTTAGTACAAGCGTATAGCTGTGCTATATGAATATTGTTAGATACACTTTAAGAAGAAATAGTATCAACAAGCCGTGTGTATGTGTGTGTGTGTGTATATGTGCCATCATTTTTTGGTGATGCGTGCTTAGTCGTGACGGTATATGGGTTGGTGCGTGCAGGCAAGGCGATGGGTGCCATTTACTCGCGGACCTGGGTTCGAAACTCGGTTGAGTAAGAATTTAATTTCTCTAACCTGTATGATAGTATTGCTTATATTAAACTATATATATATATATATATATATATATATATATATATATATATATATATATATATATATATATATATTGTGCTCTTGACAAAAGAGGGACAGGGAATTCAATACCTAGATGCTTCTGTGGTTACAATTATAATGCGAAATTATCACACTTTGGAACAAATAGAAAATGCTGCAAGTGCATGGTCATGACATCACATTTTCATAACATAATTGTACTTTTGTCTATTCCTAATGCTGTCAATTACCAATCATATGCATATTTTTAAGTTACTTTAGTTGCTTGTGTATTAGTTTCAAATTCTTTTATTTTATTCAATGTTATTGTAATGTAACATTGTTTGCTGGACTTGACCTTGTATAAAATTGAGTTCATTTCTGCTTAACCTGATTGGCTTTTTTTCATTTTTCAAATTCATTGATGCAAACAACTAATAATAGCTTCATTAATCTCTATGTGTATCAGCTTGATATTAGGATTTTAGCAGTCATGTTTTAACATCTAGCAATTTAAGCTCTATTATGTTGTGACAAGTTAGGGCTGAATTTTATTTTCTTCAAATTATTGAATTGAAGTGATTATTTTATGTGGAAATAGAAATGTGCTCTGACAAAATATTTGGATGAAGACAATCATTGGAATTTATACTGAATTCAAAAACTGGAATAATATTTATGTGAGTCAACAAGAGACTGTTGACATATCAACACCTTGTAAGCTATACCAGACACGTCATTGCCTTCAATTTGAGATCTCTTCGGCACTTGTACTAAGTTTTATTCAGGGCTTTTTATTACTAGGACTTGTGTTTAATTTTTGGATTATTTTTGGATTTAATTCGCAATACAGCAAGTTCTTTTTCTCATTTTTCACTTTGTATTCTAGGGAAATAAATTATTTGTTAAATTTTACAAATCTTCTTATCTTCACGCTTTTCTGATACATATTTTAAGAGCATAGACTTGTAACGATATTACATGTTGTTGTTGTTGTTGTTGTTGTTGGGCTTAACGCCATTTTTCAGCACATTATAGGCTATTCATGGCGGCCAGTATTAATGGTGGAGGAAGAAACCGGGAAATCACCGGACAGAACCACCGACCCACGAGAAGCTACTGGCAAGCTTTCTCACATATCCACATTCACCGAATCCTAGACTCGAACACACGCAGACAGAGGTGAGATGGCAGTGATCCGTAACGGACAGCGCTTTAGACCACTCGGCCACTCGGGGACCCGATATTACATGTACATCAGGCCTTAAGATTATACACCGTCTGAAGTTGAATCTGAATTTTGTGGGAGACGGAGTGTTGTGTATGAAACTAACTGATAAGAAAATAAAGTACACAGTCAACACTGAGACATAAACTAAGGGTAAAGAACGGACAAGTTTTATTACGTCTGAGATCAATCAGCGGACAAAGGGATGCACTCTCCATAAGAGATATTCAATCGACTGAAAAAAGCGTCTGAATCTGATCTATGTAATCATCCTGCCTCTAATTTGGAAACCATCCCGTTTCCTCATATCAATGCTGTCATTCATTTTGAAGCCTAACATATTTAGTCCAAAGGGACTGTTGGAAATGAACAATCGAATATCTCCTTTTTGGAGACTGTTTAGACTCCACTAAGACACAATGATGGATTTGTTTCAGGAAGATCATTGAACTTCTCCCAAGGGACAGTTCCAAGAACAAAGGTTTCAATACTTGTATATAAAGGTAATATGATTGGTATCATTATTTCAAAGGAGACATTCTTAAAGTAAACTGATACCAAAATACTTTCCGAAAGCATCGTAGCATAGCGTTTTCTCAAGTCATATTGATATACGAGTCTTGCATATTTTTTCAATAAAGGTTATAATTTCCATAAACATTTGACAAGATACCATGTGTGATAACAATGTAAAAGTTCATACTATTCCGTTACGATGACTTAACCAATAATTTAGTCTCAAATAAGAAAAATATCTGCGTGAGTCTATGGAATATTATATCTTATCTGCGCTGTTGGGAAATGGGATACCCACGTTTCGCTATCTCTTTACGTAGTCGTGACAAGAGGACACATTAGACGACAAGCAAAACGAAAGATATTCTTTTGTGCTAAGCAATTTTCATGTAAATTTTTAAATGTTATTCTGTAAGAATTGAGTAGGCAATAAGGCTGAATAAAGAGATATATTGTTTGTTCATCCGAGTGAAGCTTTATCATTTGTTCATTCGAGTGTAGCTTTATCTCTTATAGTCCCGTCTTCCTGCTTTCAAATCAATCAGTGAAAGTAGGAAAAACTCCAGTATTCGATGAAAAGTACCAACACCGACTGCCGGTGCTACAGAAACATTACAGTTAAATTTCCGAAGCAATGAATTGATAAGAAAACTGCATGAGTGTGACACGACTATGCTGACTGAAATCACATGAAAATACACCGATGTAACCATAACTGTTGCTGTTGCAGGTAAATAAATGAGATGCTACTGTAGTTCGCACCAAAATAATCTCATTTTCTCGCCATTTTTTCTCTTAATAGGTTGAGGACCCTCTATTAATTATGTCAATAAAATGGGGGAAGAGGGTTTGAAGAAGTTTAACAACTGTTGACATGGGGTAGAGGGAGTTCAAGATAAATTGATGTCAACGTTATTTTTTCAATAAATCTAATAAATAAAAAAAAGAAATAAGGCGGAGGGTTGGTATAGCACATACTCGCTCGCTCGTCAACAGCCCACCAGTTTAATCCTAAACCAGATGAGCTCTTGCATCATCATATTGTGTTGTTTTTTTTTTTTTATTCAATGTAGATTGTAGACAGATTAACAACATATGGCATTAATCTTAAGATTAATACCATTGTGGTCATTGATCGCTGATCAGACAGATTTTAAGAGAAGCTGTTACTAAATTCAAAGACTGCACTGAGCCATATACATCTAAATAGTATAGCTATTCATGGACTTCTATTAAATGGCATCTATGTTACATGTATAGATGCTATTTATATTGAAGTCCATGAGCTATCCCTCCAAGGATGGATAACTGAGCCTTACAATCATCTTTAACATAATACATAACACAAATTATGTAGCCGGGACAAGCATACATCTTCTTCAACCAGATGCAGTAACTTTAATGCCTTACAAATATTGTACACTTTGATAACAGACTCTTGTTCATTTCAGACAAATGCTCCCCCCCCATTTACGTGTGCTGTAAAATTGCTGTAGCCTATATACGAAAATTTATTTAATAAATAACATTTATTTGTAGGCCTTTTAATTTCTATAATTCTGTTTTTAGCATAAAAGCAAACCGTATTTATTGTTAATTGGGGTGAGGTAAATATTTTTGTTACATAATTTTTTTGGGATGGTAGAGGTCACAGAAAGTTTGACAGTTGCTGACAAGGGGGTGGGGTGGCACAATAGTCTAAGTTGTTGACATAATTAATGGACGTCCCTTGCTTGTGGTGAAGAAGAAAACATGCATTCCACTACAGATTCCCGTGATGCATTAATAAAGAATAGATCACTTCTTCACATAGTTCCGCTTCACTGCATTAGCACAGAATGACAGACCCGTTCTGGAATAAATGCTGTTACCGGAAATTACTTAAATATTAAATAACTCTTTCCAGACAAGGTGCGAAATGTAGGATATATTGTGCCCAAATCACTTAGATTTAATCAATCGTGGAAAGTAAGAGGCCATATGATGATCACTTACAACATAAATGAAATTATCTTTTTATGTTCTGTGATAATGAATATGTCTTACTCGACTATATGCTGCAAGAGGCGACCCGATTGCTGTGAGATGTGTCCAGTGCTTATGTTTCATCTGATGTCTTTGATTTTTGTTTTCATTCTTTTATTAAAGAGTAAGATTTATGTAGAAAAATTCTGACCCGACTTTTAATAATTTTTACTGTTTTAAGTCTCTTTTGCATGCCTTTTGTGCATAATTTGTCCAATGGTTCATATTTACTTTTGGTTAGAAAGGCTTTTCTTTCTAGCTAATTATCATGAAATGGTATATATTTAATTTGGTTTCGACGGATAAGTCTTACTGACAAGATTTGTCTAACAGTACATATGTACTTTGGGTTTGAGGAAACAGTCGTACAGACAAAAGTTTGCCTGACGATGCACTTTTATTTTGGGTTGAATGGATTTTTCTTCCTGGAAAGGTTTTGTTTGATGTTGCACATTTAATTTGGGTTAGTGCGGTTTGTTTTCATGTTCAACGCTAAGATTTTTCTCGGTTCTATTTAACTCGGAAAGATTATCCATTATTTCAGATTATGTTATGCTTTTAAAGTAAAACAATGCATGAAGTTTTATATCATTCCGTTTGCTGGTGAAATTAGTGAAAGAAATGTGTAAATCATCCATAACCCCACGTTTGGAAGTAAATTTTTGTCTAATTTTAAAACTGGAAGTAAATCAAAGAATCACCCTCCATATATACCAGTATGTACATGCACACGCATATTGATATGTGTTCATAGTACAGATGTACTTGAAAACATGAATGCAACATGCAGACTGACTGACATGTACACATAATCTGTGTGAAGAAAATAGCCTCATTTATCAATCCAATAATCTCCGTAATTAAAAGAAAATGGCATTGAGTTCGAAATTGAACTAATCATATATTTTTCTTCAGAATAGAATATTGGGGTCCATCATCTTACTTTGTGATCCCAGTGTGTCACTATTCCGCCTCTGCAAACGAACATGTCTAACCTTATTCAAATGTGTTGTTTATAGCGTTTACGCCATCTGTTTAAGCACGACCGCCTGAAATTTAAATTACAATCTTTCTTCCACACAAATTGCAATAGATAAAAAGCCGTCTCATAAATCATTGCTGGTTGCCATGGTAACGCCTGTCGGGACACTCAGTTTTATGTCACTGCGTCTGTATTATATACTGCACCGCAGATCTTACTTCAGTCACAGCACAATAACCAAGGACAGGACAACAAAAATCAATTCTCTTCCAATTAGTTCTAGTTCTTGTTTGAAGCCTTTCTTCATACACATATATACACACATGGGTTCGTGCGCCCGCATACATTTACTTTAAGATCGCTAATTAGTAATGCATATTTAAAAAAAATATATATATTTGTAACACTATGAATATATTCAGCTATGGGATTTAGCACATATAGCCATGGCATTCCTATAAGTGTACATACACAAAGAATCGTTGCTGAGTCATCCGTAGGTCGGCCTCTCTCTCTCTCTCTCTCTCTCTCTCTCTCTCTCTCTCTCTCTCTCTCTCTCTCTCTCTCTCTCTCTCTCTCTCTCTCTCTCTCTCCACACACACAAACACGCACAGCAAGTATAACATTTCCTTTAAGTAAAATGTACACGTGAGAAATACTCGTGTGTGTGTGTGTGTGTGTGTGTATATATATATATATATATATATATATATATATATATATATATATATATATATATATATATATATATAATAAACAACACCAACACGTACGTATATATAAAGAGACGGAAACGAACTCGCTGTTCAATCAACTTTTGTCATCTGCAATCCTTCATTTGCAGATAAAGCATGAGCAAACGAGAGAGGAAACGGCAAAGAAAATATTTATGTTAATAACATTCATGAGAAGAAAAAATAAACACCATCTGACACTGTATTCAAGCATGGACTTTAGCGCATAGTTAGCTGTGTAAACAATCGACCTATAAAAATATTAAAAGTCATCTACATGAGTATTTTACGTTTTGGAGACAAATTGTATACTCACCACGCTTGCCTGCTTGCGGCGTTTGCTTCATGAAAATTCCTTACATGTGTATCATCAGATCTTCATTTTGCTTCGACGCAGAGAAGGACGTTAAACTGGGATGCTTGTGTTGGTTGCTTAGTGCTATCCTTGTTGTTCTCAAGTCCATAATACCATTAGATGAGTTAGCCATGGAATGAAGTCAATACATCTATAAATAGATGATGAATATTGCACAAGTCGAATTGGAACCGGAACTCCGCTCAAAACTTGTTCGGTGTAACACCGTTAGCTGATGCGGGGGAGGGGGGGAGGAATGTATGACGGCTGTATATGTCCGTATATACATACTAGCTTAATGTTGGACTGTTCCAACAGCAACCACATGATATTTATTTCGTTTGGTTTAATGATCAGAACGTGGACTTTGTATAGCGCCTAAACTTTAGAAGCTCTAAGCGCTTTACAAAATTTGACAACAATTAAGAAAATAAAAAAAAAAAAAACCATATATATATATATATATATATATATATATATATATATATATATATATATATATATATATATATATATATATATATATATATATATATATATATATATATATATATATATATATATATATAGTATGATTACAAAAACAAAAAACAAACACCACGAAATTAGAAACATAAAAACACTGCAATTTTTTAAGGCAAAGAAACGTTATAAGGATACAACATTAGGTCTTTAAGTCTGTTCTTGCAGTTGAAACAGGTGAGTTTTTAGAGCGCTCTTGAATGAGATCACCGTGTCTTTGTGTCTATGTGCATTGGGCAATTCGTTCGACATTGCTGGGCTTTGCAAAAAAAGCGCTGTCCATTTTATTTCATTTTCACACCGGGAATAATGAGGGTAATAGTGTCAGAAGAGGATCGTACGTATCTCGTGTACACATGGATGAGGTCCGATAGGTATGTTGGACTGGAGCCCAACAGTGAAACATAGCACAGAGAACAAATTTTGTGTTTAATTCTGGATCGTATGGGTAGCCAGTGTAAGGTAGAGAGCAGAGGGGAGACGTACTCTGATCAAAGTACTCTACGGAAGATCCGAGAAGCTGTGTTTTGAACTTTTTAAAGTTTCTAGAGCAGATATTGAGATGAACCAGGCATAATTGAGTTACAATAGTCCAGTCTTGAAAGTACTAAGGAACACACAATTGTTTTAGTGGCATCAACTGAAATATAATTTTGAATGAAGCTGATGCGTCTCAACTCAAGATGTGCAGCCTTGCATATGATCATGACATGTTGGTGCAATGAGAGAGTACTGTCAAGAGTAACACCGAGGTTTCGTACTGACTTTGTGAATATAATGTTGGTGTTGCTGATATTTATTGTATGCGGTAAATGATGTGAATGAGACAGTATTTGTGTTGTAATCAGAATAGCCTCAGTTTTATCATCATTGATCTTCATCTTGTTAAATGTCATCCATGATTTCGCATCAGAAATGCACTTCTCTGCACCTTTTGATGGTAGCTTCAACTTTGTTTGGATTGCTAAATTTGTGGATGGCTAAATAAATAATCATCTGTATTTAGAAATTAAATCTTTTAATTTGTTTTAATCTTTAAAAGACATTATACTCCCTCTCCCCAATACACCCAATAAAAAGTCATTTGAACCTCAAGCATGCGTAGACAATATTTAGTGATAAGGCGGTTATCACTTTCACTCTCATGCTATGAAATGTCTTTTGTCTGATTCTCTAGTTTTCACACCATCTGTCCAATTTTATAACAAAAATACAGGAAATCATGCTGTATAAATGCTAGGGAAATTTGCGTATCATGGCCTTAATTTAACATCATATTTTTCTGTTAAAAGAGGAGGACAGCTGAAAAAGAGCGAGATGAATTAAAAAAGGGTTCTAAGCATGTCAGTCGGTGACAGGATGTGTCCACCAGCACACGAATTGATCAATACATACATTCATTCATCTATATATTCTTTCATTGATAGGTAAATAGCGTAGACATAGTATGCTGTTTCTTTTTTTATCGAGCAAGGATATTTTTCATTGAACCTCAAGCTCATTATTTTAACTAATAAAATGCAGGTAATATGTGCTTTGTGGCTTTGTGTTTTTTGTGTTGGTTTGGATTTTTTAATATTGATAATCAGAACTAGTATATATTTACTCATCATAGACCATTTCATGGAGACTTCGGCGAACTTCGTAATTTGCTCGGAATTTTGATTACGTGGCGGGTTGTCAACTGACTGCAATATCCAATCGATAGCTGGTAGTCAAATAGTCTGGTCCCCTGCTTAGTATGCTCCCTAGTATAGTATAGCGGAGTGCATCGCAGGGAGCATACTAAGCAGGGGACCAAACTAGTGGTCAAAACAAGGCGGACAATTCAGCATTAGCATCAACTGTTCCAACTACTTCAGCTTCGTTTATAGAGTTGAAAAATGCCTATTCAACAGCGATAATACCACAGATATTGGCGAAATTTAATATTGGAACCATCCTGCCTTGTTTTCTGGATTTTATATCCATACGAGAGAGAACTATGAGCTGTTTACATCTGGACATGTACATGCGAGAATGGAAACAATGTCGATGTTAAAAATTTAATCCCTTTTTTACCATAACACCGTATTTCATAAATCGAGTTTCGTTTACCAATAAAAGGAATTTTTCGTATTAATCCGCAGTATAACAAACCTGGAATATTTTTCGACGGTAAAGCTGCAGAAGTCCCAGGCATTTAGCGGGCAGGTAGCGGGCATTTCTTAATTTGTTTTAATCTGATACGGGTAAACAACCATGTATGCCATTTTGTTATGTACAGATGCCTACCTGCGTTTGATTGACTGGAGTATAAAGTGACTCGGGAGGTTTTTCGGATAATTACGGAGCAACTCGGTTAAATCCGGTATGAAATGGGCTATAGGAGGGCTCGACATTTTTTCCCTTCAGAATAATTTAAACCGCCTCCTTCTACTTTAGGGAATGAAAAGGTCAGTTCTAATTAATTATCAACAGTTTTAATGTGACTTGAATCATATTGATACTGTTCGCCAGTAAGGATGCATAGAGCAAAACTACTCTTCGTAGTGATTGATATAATCAAGAAGTAACTATTAAAGGTCTGGGGTTATACCAAATATAGTGCCCACACTTGGTATTTGAATCAACATATAATTATTTTGACATTGATGCCTGTTATACCATCCTGTTTTAGAGTACTGGCCAATTGTACTACACCATGACTCTAAATCCACATCTGTTTATATTGATAAAACTATCATCCAAGTAAAGTTAGTAGATTGATAATTAAATCCCACTGGTGTTCTAAGTAAGATCCAGCGCTGAAGGTGTTGGTGTGAATGTAGTCTCAAATGTACTAGTGTAATAATGGACTAAAGAATGTCGATCTGCCAACAGTCTTTTAATGAATCACAATAACAAAAGTCCACGATATATTGAAGAATGTCGATCTGCTGCCAACAGTATTTTAATGAATCACAATAAAAAAAGTCCACGATATACTTGTCGGAATTCATTATGATTCCAAATTATTGTTCATGTCCAAAATACTGAGGAGCACTTCGTGTTTCCAGTGAATAAATAATTTGAATAAATAAGTTCCAGATCAAATGCAATACCGAATACAAGAATAACAATTATTCTGCTTCTGATGTTATCGCATTAATAAATAAATTTTCCAGTAAACAAGATTATATGCCGTGTACTTGACCTAGGTCACAACTAATATTTTTTTTTTTAAAGATACTACTACCTAATAAAACTTTCATTCTAAAAGATTATGTTACTAAAGGTATCATAAAGAACATTGTAAACATAATGTATTTGACTCAAGCAAGATAATGATCCTATTATTTACCATCACTCATGTATTATTTGTTTAACAAAACAAACCTACCTCAGTGTCTTTATTCAGAAACACAGTGAGCTTGTTTTTAGACAAGGTCAAGGACGATATATATCAGACAGAACAGACTGTGCTATCCCTGGATTCGGTAGTAGAATCTTGATAATAGTGGGCAGATATAATAGTTTAATACGAATAATACTATCATACAGGTTAGAGAAATTAAATTCTTACTCTACCGAGTTTCGAACCCAGTTCCGCGAGTAAATGGCACCCATCGCCTTGCCTGCACGCACCAACCCATATACCGTCACGGCTAAGCACGCATCACCAAAAAATGGTGGCACTGAATCTGTGTTATATAAGCTCGTGCGTAGCAGACACACTCGCATGACTCGTATTGTTTGTATTAAACTATTATTTCTGCCCACTATTATCAAGACTCTACTACAGAATCCAATTATAGCACAGTCTGTTCTGTCTGGTATATATTTATAATTATTAATTATTTGTAATACAAAAATCCTATATACCTTAATTTCTGTCATAGGAATCTGGAACGACTGTGTAAACCCATGAGACCTCGTCTGCTTATTTATCCTCTTCCACCACCACCACCATTGTATTCATCCAATAAGAAACAGATAAGTAGTGTCCGGTTTTTTGGGCAGTCTGGTTCAGATTTTTCTAAAGATTTACGTAGATGATTCCTTTTATTCAGTATTTGTGCCAGATAACAATATACTCCGAAAAAAAATATACACGAATAATTTATTCAATTTTTTTTTTCTTTTAGGCATGGGTGGTGTGGGGTTGGGCGACCTTGAGATTCAAAGTTCTCTACCCTTCTCAGCAATAATAGCAGGACGTGTTTGTTGAGGTATCACTGGAAATGGAAGCATTGGAAAGGATAAGGATAATCTTACCTTACGAGTAATGTCCTGAATGATAAAATGAATATAAACCGATGATTCCCCTCCACCAAATATAGTGCCAACCATGTAGTCTAAATTTGCTTTAAAGCTGAGTTAAAAATCGCACAAAACCAAACTCTTCTATTAATACGTTTACTAGTAGTCGTCAATAGAGTTCAAACCAATGTTGTTATCGGTGGTGGTTGGTTTTGGCTTTTGGCTAGGGATGAAACAATCGATACGAGAGGTATAAAATAGATACAAAATGTTACATTACTTATACAAGTTATATTAATCTTCAGCAGTCGTTAATAATTATCAGTAATTTGCCTTGTTATTCTCTAAACTGAGAATTCATCTAATAGATGTTGCTTGCACAGGAGTTCATGTTTGTTAGCAGAAACGAAAATGACTTGGCAACACTCAATACAAATTAGCACAAAGTGACGTCGTTCGTAATATTGCCATTGTTCCCGCAAATTCCATGATATTTATTTTACCCAGTAGCATGTTCAGCAAAAAGGAAACATTCCAAATAGGTTCCATGTGTATAACTAAGTACATTACTCATCATTTATTAACTACTTCTACGTGAAGTTTATTGCTGGTTTGTATCTTGTCTATTTTGCTCGAATTTGATTGCTACACTACTGGTATCACGAAGTGAAATACTTCACACTGAATTATCACTGGTGATTATTGTTTATTCCGATCCTTGGTATAAAAAAAACCACTAATAGGAACTTAATATAGCATATTCGGTGTAGGCAAAAACAAAGGAGAAACATGGCACAAAATGAATCAATAATTGTTTTGTACAGTACGTAAACAGAGATGATGCCAAGATGAGCAAATTCATGCAAAGTTTATACCACATTTGTGCAATTGGAGAGAAGTGATGCACAACACCTACAGCTAATTAAATAGCGGTCGCGTATATGAAAATGTTCTATGTCCGGTACACAATTTTTATTTAACCTTTCGCTCTTTACATGCTTTTCGCTTCTTTAGTCGCGTCTTTTTATGTATCATAGCGGTTGCCTCGACATCTGTTTTCCGTGTAGGAAACTACATATCTAGATTCTTCAGCATGTCATGAAAGATTGTTAAACTAAATCTAATCGGCACATTGTGCCCTAGAACAACCATGATGTCGAAGTTCGAACCTTCTATAAAGGAAGTTTTACAAATGCCTATTTAAAATTCGGGCTACCAAACAAAACCCCAAATAATGTTCGACAAATACTGGCAGCTGATAGTTATAACGACAATGAATACATCAGATTTGTGGAGCTGGTAATGTGTTGACCTGGATACCAGTTTGTAATTTTGAGCCCTCATAAGGTGTTTAAATCCGGTGTACTAATTGAAAGGACGAAAACTGACCTCATGCCGCCAAATCACCATTTCTGCAAATGTGTAAAGAGTAGATAACCAACCCAAATTAGAAGACAAAAAAAAATTAAAAGTAGAAGTCATGTTTAGCCCTGCTGAATCATGTGCTACAAATATATATATATATATATATATATATATATATATATATATATATATATATATATATATATATATATATATATATATATATATATATACGGGGTTAATATAAGCGCATGTCTATCATTTCACCCCTATGAACTTTTATCACTTTATTTGGTTGTATAATGACGAAACTAGGGAAGCTCTGTGCCTTTCCCAAGGACATTTCTTGCCAGCTTATCCGAGTTAGCTTGCACTGATATCAAAATAGTGACCAATAATTGCGAGTACGACGCTCTTGTAACTTAACTAACCGAATGTAAGACAAGGTGGAAACTAAACTCATCTGTCATTCACACACAATGTATATGTAAATTTGCGTGGAAGCCTTTCTTGTCGAGAGACAAGTGGTTGTACGGCCAATGGATTACACTTTTTTTTTAAAAAAAAACTAAACTTAATTTGACACATAATTTAACGTACAGGAGTGTGTTTTGTATATGTTGTCCGTCAATGTAGACCAAAATTTCTAAGTCAAAGAAGAGTTTAGAGTTCAGAATGTTTCGTACATGCAGCTTTATAATATGTATCGTTATCTTTGCGCAATAATTTCACTATATGCTCTTTTTATTATTTTGTAATGCGGTCTTGTTTTGTATATTGGCAATTATTAGAGTATAAAAGCATCATTGTAAACAGTATCGATGACAGAATCTATTTTTCATAATTTGTTGAGATTTTGAATGTTTGTTGAACGTTTTTTTTCGAAAATTTTTCAGTCCTAATTCCTAGAATAATTGAGCTTTATGTTCTATTCATTTATGCAACATAAAACAAGTAATTTCTTTTTTGTTGTTGTTGTTGTTGTTGTTGTTGTTGGAATGAATTCTTAAGCAATTCAAATTGTATATGAATGACAATAATTAAAATACTGTCAACGAATTCATTTAATTTAAAAAATCGTTATGACTTGCATTAACAATTTTCAGATAGTTTCTTTCTCCGAGTCCACGTTAGTTGGACGTGTGATATAGTGGTCACCGTTTGGGATGCAGCTGAGGAGATAATTTGGTGTGGTTTTAGTTAAAAGTTTTAAGCAATGTTTTGATCAATGGCTCGAAATGCAGGCCTTATCCTTCTTTTCTCAGGATGCATACCTAAGTAATTGTAAAGCATTGCATTTAATCGGTTTTAAAAACATTGTAAGAATTAGAACAATGTCAACAACTGATCACATACGTCCACATTCATCGCTTATTTTTCGATAGGCTCACGTTCTCTGTTTCTTCATGATCTACAAAAATACTGCATCTATTTTCATTTTATAAAGGACCTGGAGACATGACATTTTGTACATATAAAATTTATTATTATTTTCTGGACGCAATTTTGAATCTCTAAGTCGCTATGAATCTGTATTATTCACATCTCTCTCTCTCTCTCTCTCTCTCTCTCTCTCTCTCTCTCTCTCTCTCTCTCTCTCTCTCTCTCTCTCTCTCTCTCTCTCTCTCTCTCTCTCTCTCTCTCCCTCTCTCTCCCTCTCTCTCTCTCTCTCTCTCTCTCTCTCTCTCTCTCTCTCTCTCTCTCTCTCTCTCTCTCTCTCTCTCTCTCTCTCTCTCCGCTCCGGTGGCCTAGTGGTTAGAGCGTCCGCCTCGGATGCGGGAGGTCGTGGGTTCGATCCCCGGTCGAGTCATACCAAAGACTTACAAAAATGGTACTAAGAGCTGCCTCGCTTGACGCTCAGCATTAAGAGGTTTGTGTTAGGACTGGTCGGCCTGGTGTCAGGATAATGTGACTGGGTTGGACATCGTGCTACATGTCTGCAATATGATGCTACTGTGCTAGACATCACTATAAACTGCCATACTGCAGACATTGTAGCGATATGACTGCAAAATTGTTAAAGCTACGTTAAAAATCATAATCACATCATAATCACATCCCAAGGGCTAAGAAAACTAGACTCGGTCAATATACGCTCTTTCACATATTTTTCTTATTTAGCGATAACTGATTTTTAAAAAGTGTAATATGAAGGACAGTGACAAGATTGGGTCAGGACGTCTAAAGTCAACTTCTCAAACAGGTTTTATTTTAGCAAGTACAGACGCAAATATTTAACAAAGTTTACTTTCTTACTTGTTGTCGGTATGTTTTTATTTTGCATTTTCATGGCGTTTCTTTATGTAATCTTGTCGTTAGATACGTTTTATGTGTTATATAATATTGTAAAGCGTGTAGAGCTTCAAAGATTGGGCATTGTACTAAGTCCATATTATTATTATTATTATTATTATTATTATTATTATTATTATTATTATTATTATTATTATTATTATTATTATTATTATTATTATTATTAAAATTATATCTTATTATTATTAGCTTATACTTTTTTCTCCATCATAGATTCCTCGCGAACATATCCTAATCGCAGAAAAAGTAAGGATTTGTATCGCAGTAAAAAGTAAGGATTTGTTTTATTTGCAGTGGGAAAACAATAGAATTCGTCCGTAGCAATTTTGGATGAAAATGATAGACTTTTTTCCGGATATAGCATCAATGTACAATTTTGAACCGTTACTTACATATGGTTTGGGGAATTAAGTTTAGAACGAGTAAGAGATCGACTGGTTTGTCCCTATTCCAATTTTATTTAACAACAATGTTAAATGAATTTAGAAGCCTATGGCGGCCTCCATGTTTTTTTCTTCAAAAACTTGTCAAATCTCTTTAGATTGGAGTTTGATTTGATTACATTGCTAATTATATGAACAGGAGAATGAATTCCGAAACACTAGCCTTTTGCGAGAAACTTGTTTCGCCGTCATATATACAAATGGGAAGTCAAGCCAAGCGAATTCATGAAAATAAAATCAGGCATCTCATGCAACATGTACGACACAATGGACTTTCTGTTTTACACAAGTCAGTCATTAATAATGAAATTAAGTGTCGCTAGATTTACATTTTTACCGAGAAATAAGTAAAATAAGTCAAATTTTAAATATGGCGACAAATTTCTGGATATAGGAATGTGTCTAATGTTATGCTATAATAACATTTCTACAGATAACTCGATTTATCGGTCGCAGAGTTATCTGTTGGCTGCAAATATTTTGTATTTTGCGAGTTTAACATAATTAAACATGGATATATTCTGTAGGTATAGGTTTATTAGAAGTTTGAAACGGTTTTAATAGAGGTCCAAAATTTGTGGTACAGTCATGATATTGAATATTAATTTTTCATTCTTTCTCCTAATTAAATGTAGTTCTTATCATGGTTTTTGTTTAGCACACCCATGAGTTTGAGACTATTCATTTCCATGAGATTTAGTGGAACCATGCTCTTTCCAATCATTGATAAGATGCTGCTTTGGAATTGCACATGTTAATTCAATTTAGCACTTTTTTTTTTTTTAAATCAGGCCAAGTAGCATACTGGTATTTTTTTTTATTACAGGCTATAACTGTCTTATCAATTGGCAGTTGAAACCATTTTTTTTTCTCAGGTCTTATCCATCATCTTGCCTTAAAAAGAGTCTGAGTTTGTCATCATCACGGAATGTCTCAAAATGAATCTGGGAAAATTTGTACATTTCAATATGTTATTGGTTATTAATATTGTTTTAAAACAAAAATAGTAGGCTTGAAGGATTTTCTTTGCCATCAAAGACAAAGCTATAAAATGGTTACAGAATAAATCATCTACTCAAATTAATAATGTAGTAATATTTTGTTGAATGCCAATGATGATGTCATGTTGAAAGTATTTGTAAGAAACATTTCAGAATTGATTTGTATAATTATTAGAAGCATCTCCTTTGAAAATAGCTTGGTTCATTGGCAAAAATTGGTGCTTTATTATTCATGTCCAATGCCTAATCTTGATGACCTAATTACTTGGGTGGCGATTTAAAATCAAAATGTAATAAAATCCAAATGGGGATGGCTGATTAAACCATTGGACCATCTGAAATATAAAATTTTGTATTCCTGACACAAATCATGTTAGAAAGAAAGCAGAGAACTAGTTGATCCATTTATTTTGGATAATTTGGGGATTGAGGTCCATGTTTTGTTTCAATTTGTTTTAAACTTTTTATATCCAGTATGTTATTTGAAAAAAATGGTTGCCCCCCCCTACAACCTTGCATTCAAAGGTCAGTCCCAAAAGAAATAAAAAACTTTCTTGTATTTGATATGAAGGCAGAGTTCTATATTAAAAGCTATTAATAATGTGAGATTGTTTATCTTGTGATGCCAATTTAACAGTGAAATGTTTTAAAACAATTCATTCACCTTATTGCAAAGTTGAAATAGTTTTCTTTCTTCCTTTGGGAAATTATATAATTACTAACACTGAAAACAGTTGTGAAAACATTGCCAATGCTGAAACTTCTTTAGTGGGTTTGTATTTAGGTAATGTACTGTACGTGTTGATTTAAATGTCTAGGCAGAAATCTAGCTTTTAATGCATATATGTGATTGAAATGAAATATCTCATTTATTCATATTTGCAAAAGTTTCAGAAGATAGAATGAAATTAAAATAAGGTGGTTTGTTGGTTTAAGATTTCACTTGAAATGATAGAAAGTGAACAATAAAAGTAAATTACATTTTAATATTGTGTTACTCATTATCAGTTTTTGTGCTCCTTAAGGTCATTATTTTCTGAGTTTGTTTTGATGAGTGCTGGCTGATATAGAGCCCGATTGATTCAGATAAAATCACAAATTGTACCATGGTAAATATATAATAAAAACGATATATAATAAAAAGAAATATAATAACATTCTATAATATTCTATAATAAAGTAAGTAATATTATTATTATTATTATTATTATTATTATTATTATTATTATTATTATTATTATTATTATTATTATTAAAAAAAACATAATGGATATAACAGGTTTTAAACAAACTGAATAACTCGTGGACCTCAATCCCCAAATTATAAAAAATAAATGCAGTTTTGAACTAATTGTAAACGAGAAATATGGATCAATATTTATTTGGTAAATATAGTGCCAAGGAAAACATAAATTGCATGAAAATTTAATTGAAGCCATGAAGCAATTAATATACTTTAATACTTTTGTGTTGTAAGTTGGCTATACTATCCTGATGTATGAAATTTTTAAAAATGTTTTTCATAGAGATTAGTTCAAAGAACTTTATGTTTTTTTCATCATAAACATTAAAAAATTATTTTGTTTTTAGAAACTAAATGTGATGGTTCATTTATTTTATTTTGAGGGCTCTTTCAGTAAAACATACTTGGGACCCAGGGAGGGCACCTTAAATGTGGGGTACTCACCCATAAATTTAGAATTTTATTATCATTTTAAGGTGTGCTGAGTAAAATAAAATTACCCTGGCATATATTTTCGAAAAACTGCATTCTCTGGGTACTATGTATGTTTAAATGGAACTGCCCTGATTTGAGCAAGAAACAGTTTGAATTGACACTAGTAGATTTTAACATAAATGTGAGCTGAAAATCAAATATGTACATTCTCTTAATTTATATGCGCAAGCTAGAAAAACTACTAAAATAAAATGTGTGATCCATTGTCGTCTTTATTATATATTTATCATGGTTTGTACTACCAGTGACTTGACCGGTGACTTGAACATAATCAATTATGATCTGTATCAGGCAGCATTCATCAAAACAACCTCAGAAAAAATGACCTTAAGTTATAATGTAGCTATACAAAATATAGTAAAGTTAAACTGTAACTAGACAAAATGCACTTAAGTTAAACTGTAACTAGTTTAAATGTATATAAGTTATCCTGTTGCTTCACAAAATGTACTGGAGTTAAACTCTAACTTGACAAAATGTACTTAAGGTAAATGTAACTACACAAAATGTACATAAGTTAAATGTAACTAGACAAAATGGATTTAAGTTAAACTGTAACTAGTGAAAATGTACTTAAGTTAGACTGTAACTAGACAAAATGTACTTAAGTTAACTGTAATTAGACAAAATGTATTTATGTTAAATGTAGCAGGACAAAATGTATTTGAGTTAAACTGTAACTAAATCAAATGTACTTAAGTTCAACTGTAAATAGACAAAATGTACTTAAGTTACATATAACTTGACAGAACATATTTAAGTTAAAATGTAACTGGATAAAATGTACTTTAGTTATATTCTAACTAGATGAAATGTAAATAAGTTAAACTGTAACTAGACAAAATGTAATTAGACACATATTTTATCAGGTAAGATTTCATCACTAAAAAAATATTAAAATAAAATTATTTATAAATAAATTTGCTGTATCTCTTGTAGCTTTTTGTTTTCCTTGTTTGGTTTGTTTACTGGGGTCAACCAGTTTGGATCAAAAATACAAAATATTAATTTCATTAAGTTAAGCTTTCAATTTATTTTGAATGCTTAAACATTAAAATTAAATTCATGAAAAGAAACTCTTGTTTGAATTGTTCTGTAATGAAAAGTTTGTTTTGACAGTTTCTAAAAGATGTGATTACAACAGAGATCATCTCTTCTCTGTGCCAGTTCTTGCCATCATCTCTTCTCTGTGCCAGTTCTTGCCATCCTCCTTTATATTCCTGTAGTTTGTTTGATTAAATTTTTTTCCCAATAAGTGCATTAAGAGCTAAAGACAAATTGGGTAGAAAATGTTTGGGGTCTTTTAAATCAAGAGCAGACCGTTTCAATATTCTAAGTCAGTTGCCATATACCTGTACCCTACAAAAGTGTTATCTAATTTGCCATAAAGAAATCTGCCCCCACCAGCAAATAGCAGCATTTTCATTACAAAATTCTTGAAAGACACTTGTAAATTATTAATACTCTGTCATTTGTAGGTCCTGCCACCTTAAGAATTTTGTATACCTAATTTTATTGAAGGCTGTAAACTTTGAGTACAGGTAAGCACATTGCATGTGATTGGGGAACAACTCTATGTATGTGTCTGTTCTGCATGCATAATGAGCAGATTCTTGCTTACACTGACTTGTTAATGCATATCTGACAATATGTAAATATGTAATGCACAGTACCTGTGAAATTGTTTAACAGTCAAGTTAAGCTTGGGGATTAGTAATTTATAAATGCTCTCAACAGAATGCTTTTCACCCTATAGGAACAAATGAGGCATTATATTTTAATCTGTTAAATTAATAGAATTTGTAGCAGCTGGTTCTGTTGATATAGAGTGTGAAGTGTAATTATGACACATGTATATCACTGTCTTGTGAACTAATTTACAAAACTTGAACTTTCTTTTTAAAGTAATTGATGTGTAAAAAAAGCCACAATGCCTCTTTTACTTCATTTCTTGTATTCAGCTTTGATCAAGAAACACAGAGTTTTTTTTTTGCATTGCTCAGAAAATGAAACTGCTCCAAGGCACAAAATTTACATCTCAAAAGATTGTGATGAAATACATAGACTGTATTGTGATGAAATACATAGACTGGACATTTAATGGAAAGCAAAGCTTAAGATATATAGATAGATCAAATGAGCAGAGGTGTATGCCACAATTATCAGATTTCCACACATGATCATGATGAAATTGTGACATTGTTCGATGTCATTAGTTGTGAGAACTTTACATCAGTTTCATGAACTGTATCACAGGTTTTAGGTTCTCACCTTTGGGATAGAAGGTGTGTCTAAATAGTAAAAATATATAGCCTTCTTGAACAAGTGGATTTTAAGTCAGGTCAATTAAAGTTTTTAAAGCCATTTGGTCTGGACCTTTGTCTGAGAAATTAAGTTTGGTTACTGTTATTCCTTATAAATTTTATACCAAATATATTGTTGTTAATAATCATTTCAAGACATTACAACTTGTGTGAATGGTTGTCCAAATTTCCCCAAACATGTGGGTCTCAGAATAATGCTAAGTTAGTTATCTTTGTAATAATGCTATTGATACAGTAATTGTTCCTAAATGCATAATTCTTTAGTCATCCATAACTCATAGGTATAATAAAATAATGTTGCATAATTATTTCCTCTTGCTTGTCATCTGCTGTGCATGTCTGAACTCAGTCTGTGTTACCCACTGTAATGTAGTGTACATGAGATGGATTCATAGTGATTCAAGTATCAATTTTTGTGTAAATGTGCTTACAAGTTAATTTTGATTATTTTAAAACACTTTGAAAGTGAAAGTGAATAAAGGCTGTGATAACACATAAGTACTTTAATTATCAGTATTTGTCCTTTTGAGGAACTATGGTGGTAACTGGTAGTACACCAGTAGCATTTTTTATCAGAGATGGCAGCACAATATGCTTGATGTGGACTTTGTCATAGTAAATAAGAACACATTTGCTTGGCTGAGGTTAAACTGAAAATGAGCAGAGCAGACATGTTAGAAAAGATCAAGTATTTTGTATTTACATGTGAAGAAGAAACAACCATTTTGTAACCAGTAAAGTTTACATGACAGTATTCCAAGAATGCTGCCAATTCCTTGTACCAAACTACATCATTTTAGTTTTTTTATTTATGTATTTCTTTCAAAATTTAATGGTTATGGTTTAACGAGGGTGAGATTTGACATGTGTTAACTTGAGAATCTTTTGACCTTTTTATGTTTGACTTATTGTTATTGTATTTTGACTTGTTTACCAGGGAAGTAACTGTTGATATTAGTGTAAAATTATTTCACAAAGAGGATGTCAACTCCTGTCATCAACAATATTGCTGAAAAATAGTGAATGGTTAAGTAGAAATTTAAATACCCAGTCTAGTTGTAGTGGTTGCTGGCATTCACACTGATTTTGTTGTATATATGGCTTTTGTGGGTTATTCATTTTTTTTCTGAAATCAGCAGTTTTGTCAACATATTCAGTGGAATAAATCTTGCACGTTAGAAGAGAGATTGCATTCTTTATGGATTGGTATGTAAATGTATATGGTAATAAAATAAATCACCAGAGTTTTATATGGGAGTGGGTGGGTGATTGTGGAGGGAGATTATATGCTCACCAGAAAAATTGAATACTTCCTTTTGACAGAGAAAACTGCCAGATGAAGGTTGGGATGATTTCACTATTGAACTTTTAATGCAAGAACTGGCAGCCATGGATAGTAACAACTTTCCAGGAAACTGTGGAGTTGGTGAACGGGAATCGCGGATATTCTCAGGCATGGTTGCACGGCGGCATTTTAGATTGGGCCATGGTATAGGGAGGTCTGGTGACATAGCGGCCATTCAACCCAAGGCAGCAGGATCAAGTATCATCAATAAGTTGACAAATTGTTTGGCACAAGATGCCATTAAAATTGCTGGTGAGTGCACCTATAACCAGTCAGGCAGAATAAATTAGAACTGTGATTGATAAGAGACCTCAGAGTAACTTTAATATTGAAATGTCACCTTAGACACATTTTGGTACATCATTCTTTCAGGAAGGCCTTTTGACTTATTGTTTCTGAAAAAGTACTACTTTATCCAGATGTTGCGCATCTATGAACTGTGTATTTACATAGTGGGGTAATTCTCTTTCAGTATTATTACATGATAGGGTAACTCTACTTCAGTATTATTACATGATAGGATAACTTACTGCATATTATTCCATTGTATGGTAATTTTCTCTGTTTTATTACTTGGTCGGGTAACTATTTCAGTATTATTACTTTGTTTATTTACAAGGTAGGGTAACTATTTCAGTAATATTATATGTAGGGTAACTCTTTTTGAGTATCATTACATGGTATGGTAACACTGTTTCAGTATTACTACTCTGTATTTACTAGGTAGGGTAACTCAGTTGTAATATTACATGGTAGGTTAACTCTCTTTCATTATTATTACACTGTGGGGTAACTTTATTTCAGTATTATTACTGTGTTTACTTGGTAGGGTAACATTGTTTCAGTATTATTTGTGTACTTACATGGTAGGGTAACTCTATTTCAGTATTATTATATGGTAAGTTAACTCTGTATTTATTACTTGGTCTATATAAATGGTAGGGTAACTCTTGTTCAGTATTATTACTTTGTTGGGTGACTATTTCAGTATTGTTACATGGTAGGGTGACTATTTCAGTATTACTACTTTGCTTCAATATTTATCACAAGAAGTCTGGTATTTTTAGAAAGAGTGTGAAACGTTTTGACTGATGAATTCATTTCTTTAAACTGTGAGTGAGCCCTAGAATAAAGGTAATTTAGAGTTGAATTGAATTTAGTGTACTGTGATCCAAAGAAACTGATTTTCAGATTTTCCATCCATCTGCAGGTATCCAATCAGTTGCCAGTTGTTTTCTTGTTCCCATGGCTACTGGAATGAGCTTAGTGCTATGCATGTTGACCCTTAGACTCCGACGCCTAGATGCCCACTATGTTCTGTGGCCAAGAATTGATCAAAAGTCATGTATTAAATCCATTATCACAGCAGGTACAAATTTTTTATTTTTTTCATGTTTAATAAGATTGCTATTTGTTGTTATGGAATAAATTTCTTACCACAAAACCCAAGGATTTTTTTAGTTAATTTTCCGCATTTTCAAAACCTATTATAGCTGAAAGAATGACATAGAAAGCACAAGTTATTAAATGTAAGGAAGTTTTGAAAGATATTGATTCACTTTTAAGGTCATTCTTACTGCAATAACAAACTTGCCATATGAAAATTTGACCTCTCAAAAGGGACAGATTGATAAAAGATTGTACAGACTGGGAAGGACAAAATGGACTCGAATTCACAGATAGCAAATACTTTGAATAGGTGTACATAGATTCTTTTAGAAATATCAAGGATCAAACAGGAACTGATGAGGTGCTGTATTGGTATGCCCACTATGTTTTGTGGTCAAGAATTGATCAAAAGTCATGTATTAAGTCCATTATCACAGCAGGTAACAAATTCTTGTATCTTCTATCATGACTTTGTCACAGTAATTGAGTCATATGGAGATTTTTTTCCTTCAAAAAATGGAGAAAACCATAAACTATGCAGGGGTACACTTTGATTTTTATGAGACCAGTTTACCTATATTTTCTGGCCTGCTAAGAGAGTGCAATGAAGTCTCTATCTAAATCACAGCAGCATTTGATAACCTTTGCTCTGGTAACTGCTGAATCCATTTTGTAACTAGAAAATACCATATTTGTTGAATGCAAAGAAAATCACATTTAAAATTAGTAATTGAAACCTTAATATATTGCTCGTTTTTTATCATTGAAAATGGTTGCTAGTACCCAGAAATTTGAATCAATATTAATGAAATTCTTAACTTTAAAAAAGGTGATATATTTTGTTCCATTTTCTTTCCAAACAACATTCTCTGTACACTTCAAATAATAATATTCCAAGAAATTTTGATCAATGAAAATGTCACTAATGATTACTGGAGGTAGCACTTATATAAATAAATAAATAAATAAAAACCAATGAAATAAGTTTTGGCACAAGAAATTAATATTTTAGTTCAGTTTGTAATTATAATAAGCGCAATGTGCCCTCTTATTTTCGAACATCAAAAATAGGTCCATCTACCATAACAGCTTTGTCCATGAGCATTTCTGTGAGAATCTAATTAAGTGTTGACCCAGTTTTGATATCTGACTTGCATTAGTATTTATTGTATAGTTGCACTTGATTAAAAGCAGATCTGCTTTGTGTTATTACTTTAATTGTGTCATTTGTATTAAGTCATAAAAATGAACTGGTATGGAAGAAAAATTAACAGACATGCCAGATCTACTTGTGTAACAGCTAGAGAGCCCTGGACATGTGTCAGGTCAATTAATTTCAGTTGATCAATGGAACACTGTCATAAGTTCATGTATTATTGTGTATGCAATATAATGAAACTATTTTAAATTAGGTTAGTCATTCACAAAAGCATACATGGAAACCATTACACTTTTGGCATATTTATTATGCTTTTTGTCACTGAATTTTGTCATATGCTTTCCTGTGTATGGATTTTGTTTTTCCATTATGTTAAAAAATAAAATAAAAATAAATCAATAAAAATTGTTTGCAATTTATATCATCATCTTCTTAATTCCACTCATCATAACAAATTGAGAATATTCTAAATCGAAAGGCTACTGAATAGAGTAAGAGCTAATTTGTCTTTCATAGAGCTACAAGTACTTAAATTCCCAGTTTTCTACATGAACCATTTCCAAGAAAACAGGTGGGTTTCTTTCTTATGAAACTTTGCCTCATAGATTCACTATATGATAATATACATGTAGTTAGCAGACATGGCACCTGATATTATGAGATACACTTTTGCAGGTTGATTTGTTGATGAAAGTTAATAGAGCAGATGGTTCTTTTTAAACTTTAAAACATTTCTGATCAGAAAAAGAACAATTCAACACCACTTGAGAAGTTTTTAAGGAAGAGTATACGAGAAGCAATACAGCAATTGGATTGAGGACAGAATCTGTGGACATGACAATCATTTGGCAAAAGTTTATAGACATGTAGACTAGTTAAAGTGAGCGTTGAATATAAATAATGTTTTAGTATGTTTGTGTTTGCACTCTGATTCTGATCCTTATGGATTTTGCCCATTTCTGCTAAGTATTTTGACCTGCAAATATAGGTTACTTAGAAAACAATTGAAATTTTTTATATGATGTACTGAATTATGGCATATACTATAATAGCTCCGATATCATATCCTCAGCAGGGTAGGGGATGTAATGTTAGTAATATATAGATTACACATTTTATCCTCAAATTACACTTTTTGCCTATTATGTTAGCACATATTATTATATATATATATCTCTTGGGGTTGGCATGAATGCAGATGTGATCAAAGATAGCAAGATTTGGTAACCAAGCGAAATAAATACTTCTTGAAATAAAATGATTTGTTTCACAGACATGATTCATAGTGGAAAAGCAGGTAGAGTTTGTAGTTAACTTGTAATTTTTTAATTGGCACTCAGAGGTTTTCTCATGGATCAGAAAAAGTTTCTCTATAATTTGCAATGAAATCACAGCATCAGCATTCTACTAATAGATAAATAAAAAAAAAAGTTTTGCCATTGATAGTTTGTTTTATGAAATAAATATTCCTATATTTTTTTTTAAAAAAAAGATATGTTTTGTTGTGAATCAACAAGAATAAAAAGCAGAGATAATATACACAATATTTTTGCCTTTATATGAAGGTTGTCAATAACAGATGGAATAATGTTAGTGATCTTTTTGAACTTTAGAAAATAAAATTAATTAATTGAAGTGAACAACTTTGTTAGGAGTTCTTGATTGACAATTATTCCCAGTGTGATTATTAAACGAGAAGTCTGTCATTAAACAGCCTGTTTGCCTCCCTTCAATAGTTTTCTAGTGTTCCAGCAGTGATGGAATCATTTTTTATTTTTTGTGTGAGGTTCCACAGTGACTTGCACCCTCTCTTATATTGAGGTCAGTGTTTTTAAACCCTGCTGTGTGCCAATTGAGGAATATGTGTACATACAATTTAATGAACCGAGCAACACTTAATGGAACATAAATGATATTGCTCTTTTCCTGCACCAGAAAAGTTGTTAACATGGGACACTACTTGATCCAGCTGTATTATTATTATTATTATTATTATTATTATTATTATTATTATTATTATTATTATTATTATTATTATTATTATTACTGCATATTGCTTATAAAGATGTGAACATATTTTTAAGTACCATCTCTCAAGATCTATTTATTTAATACTATATATCAGTTTCTCAGGAGTTTAAATATGCTTCAGCTACTTTTTGAAATCAGTGGTCCCAATTTCAGGTTTTGTTCCTGTAGTCATAGAGAATAAACTTGAGGGAGACGAACTAAGGACTGATGTGGAAGAGATAGAGAGAAGGATGGTGGAGCTTGGACCTGAACATATTATATGTGTTATGTCAACCACCAGTTGTTTTGCTCCTAGAGTTCCTGACAGGTGAGGTGTAAGATGATATTTTGCAAAGACCTGAAACAGGCTGTAATAAAATACACAAGTGTGACAAGGACAGAAATGTTTTTATCTTGCTTTTCTTTGGGTTTTTTTAAGTATAGTGCTGTTACAGGGCTTTGATATATTTTTTAATGGTTTACTAGTACAGGGCTTACATGTTTTATTACAGTGAACTTTACCAGATGACTGGAAAAAAAAACTTGTCCTAAGGTGATTTGAGCTTGCCTCAAAATATAGCAAAATTATATCTTAACAAAAGATAAAAAAGGTAAATTACAATATATGTTGTAAATAAATTGTGTTTTATATCAATGTTATATCAGTAACTAAAGTTTTGAAAGAGATAAATGTCCACTCATGTCTACTTCACCTCCACATGTTACAGTGAAATCTGTGACATGCATCAAAACAATCTTTGGCAAGCTGACTTTTCAGAATTGATTTGTGAACATTAATTTTTAAAATTTATTTTATTTATCTGTCAAAGATAAGTATGTATAGGTTTCTTGTAATTATTATTTAAACAGTAGATGATAATCTAACACACCACTTATGGATGCAACAATTTTGGCATATCGCTCACCCTTTTGATAAAATCCAGATGCCTGATAAATAGAGATTGGTACCATTTGATTCCAAATACACCTGTCAAAGAAATCTAAAGTTAATTTATTAATAATTAACACCTATCTTGAAATTGGTAACATACAGCAAAAGTCTTTGTCTATCCGATTGTTTATTTACTCTTTATTTGTGAATACTTTCTTAAATAGTTCATATTCACATTATCATGACTGCATGAAAAAATGTGAACTTTTTAAAAAAATATTGGATATAAATGTTTTTAATTGTTTTTATATTTTTTTTAGTTATTTACTAACATGTGTTAATTTGTTTAATGTATGACTATGAATCATCCTAAGATTTTTATGAGAGCAGTTTTTTTTCTGTTTGAATTTTGCATAATTTCTCAATAATTTCTCAATAATTTCTCAATTCCATTAAGTGTTTATGTTTACTGATTCTGTCTGATAAATATCTTGCCCGAGTTTTCTCAGCCTATCAATTTTGTAGTTAATAAATTGCAGGCTTCAGTGTCATCACTTCCTATTTTTATCAGCATACTCTCAAAATTCAGCACAGTGCCTTGCACAGGATGCCAGCTAAAGTTTCAGCTTCGTCATCCCATTTTAGTTACAGTTTTAAGATTACAACTTATTCACACACATTGCAAATTCATCAGGTATTGACCATTTAATTTTGGGGGTTTTGGTTGGGCTGTGATTTTTTTCAGCCAAGATATTTTCTTTTCTTTTATCTCTGGATAAATTAATTTTTTTCCCCAAAATATGGTGTCATTATTAGTGCAAGATATTTTTTATGGTTGATGAAAGAAATTTTACCCCAGAAAATTGAATTATTGTCCATAATATAATTGTGGTCTAACATAGCATGAATAATGGTATGTGTGTGTGTGTGATATGATCGTCTCCCAACTTGTCTTTTTTTTTCTGACTCTGGGGAAAAAATTCATTTCATGTAGCACTAATGTCATCATAATAATTAAATAAGTTTGGCTTCATAGAGGCTATTTTATGGCTTTAACACCAATTTTTGTTAAAGGTCTACTTTACATATTTGACAGGTGTCATTTGTATTCATCTCTGCACTCACTTGAGACTGGATGGTGCTGTTGTTTAAACTTCTCTGCTAGATTCTCTGAGCATATCCTGGTCAGAACTGAGTTGTTCTTGCCATTGGGATTGTCAGAACTAATTCAGATTTTGTTTCAACATGAATATTCTTGTCTCTGTAGTAAATATACATCACACGATGGATAGACCATTTTAGGGGGGGGGCATCATTTTGTCAAGCTAATTGGGGACCATGAAGGTAATAGAGCAGTAATAAATGCCTCTGTCCAGTATGGATGTAAACACAATCTCTTTATCAAATTTATAAATACAAGCATGTGCTTATTATTGACTTTCAATTGATCTATTTCATGGCTACGATCATCCTGAAAAGCATGAGTCAAATAATAGTTGGTGTTTTAACAAAATTAAGATAATGAATAATAATAAAGAAAACTAAATTGAATGTTTAATTCAGTATGTTGAATATGTTCTGGCTTTTCCCAATGTTACCATACTGATGTTGTTGCTATCTTAATGTGTGTTGTATACTCTCAGAATGACTAATGTCATTTACATTATGTGCAAAAAATGGATTATTTCACCTTGTTGCTCTGATTCATACAGTCAAACTCCATCAACCTGGAGTTATAAAATTTAGTTTTGCTGGGCTTTGCTTACTTGGCTGATGGATCATTGTTTCCTAAATCATATCTGCCTTTTTGACATTTTAATTTCAGAAATCACACTTGAATATTCATTTTTTTCTGTTGTATATATGAAGTAAAATCCAACTACAATAAATGTTGCTGCTGTCTACAAACATAACAATGTTCTTTAATAAAGATGGCTTAAACATTCTCATTCAAGGCAATGATGTGCAATAACTTTTATTCTTCAATACACATCTGTTTAAATGAATTGGGTTGTTCCATTTTGTAAACTTTACTTATGCAAATAACCCAGATGAGGTCCCCCACACCAGTCTCTAAAGGACTTGACACATAATTCATGCTATAATTAGAGATGCCATTTACCTTTCATGGTTATTTGATTTGTTTATTGTGTTAATTGAACACCTATTAAGTGTCTGCATTAAATGAGGTACAATAAAAGCCCATAGCAGAAATGGACAGTTATTATTCCAGGAATCCAGTAAATCAGAAGTATTATCAGATTGGTCTTTGCACAAATGAAACTAGCATGGTGTTCTGGTGCCAGTCACTGATTTCAGTATGGATGAGAACAAAAGACTGAAGGTAGCAGGCCATTTTTGGCCAGTCCGAAAAGGAAGTTTTGGCCAACTCAACAGATAATCCTATATGTTACCAAACAATATATTTGTAACTGCTATGTTTATGTTGAAGACATTATGCAGTGACAGTTGGAAAGATGTGGAAGGTTTTGTGTGGTGGACAAGTGCCACTGAAATGTCCAAAATTAGATGAAAACAAGAGAAAGCTCAATGATATATATGATAAAGAGAAAGAGAGTCAGAAAGTACAAGAAATGGTGGAAATGTGCATATGAATGGCTGAAGTATGTGCAAGTATAGGTGGTGATATTGTGCACTTTTTGCAGGAAGTATGTGGAAAATATGAGAATGCATGTGGTACTTCATGTATTGACATTGTAAAACCTTACATTAATCATCCCTTGAATAAAACAACTAGCAGGGTCACTCCTTTACTCACTAGACATCAAGGTTTATAACCCAAGTAATGCCATCAAGCTGGTTTACCAAGAAAGAGTGGGCCAGAAACTGGGCCTTATAAATCTAAATCAGATGACTGTAAGATACAGAATGTTTAATGTTAAGTTTCTTTGAGTCTTGTTTTGTGAAATACACTTGTTATTGCCTTGTGTTGATCCTGCTAAATGTACTGCATTATATCAACCCACCAGATCATTGGTACTCTGAATACTTTGATTATTATGATATTATTGTTTCCTTTAATCCCTGCAGGTTGGAAGAGATAGCCAGTCTGTGCAAGAAGTACAATGTTCCCCACCTAGTTAATAATGCCTATGGCCTACAGTCTACAAAATGTACCCATCTCTTACAGCAGGTGAGTCTGAATTGGCTAATTTTTAACATGAGATTAGAACAGTGTAGTCCTTGCAATCTAATTTCCATACATCTGACTTTGTTTTAATATCGTGCCAGTGATAATATAAACTGTTATAATGACAGTGAATGTACTGTTTTATTAATTATGCTTGCATCCTTCTCAGTATTGTCCAACCACTGGCTAAATTACCAAGTACTTTTTTAACTGATCTGTCTACTATCACAGATTGGTAAAATTGTTTGTTATATTATGACTTGGCCTTGTTTATGCTTTTAATTAGAGCTGTTCCTTTCAATGATAATGACAAGGATGCACTCTCATAATTATTGTTAGTGCTATATTTCTTGGTGTTGAAAATATATCAACCATCTACAGTATCATATTTTCCGGCTAATAAGACGATACTTTTTGACCAGAAAATCTTTGCATCGTCTTATACTCTGATTCGACTTATATATGGATAATGTCATCTGAATTGCTTTATCATATTTTTTGTTTGGAAAATAATTCCCAAAAGTATCAAAAATAATGTGTAAAAAAATATTTCATTTTGGGAAATCATGTATAAAAAAATATACATTTTAAACAATTACGCAATTGTCAGTATTAAAAATTAACACATCAGATGTAATTGTGCTAAAGCAGCATGTACCAGTAATGTACATTGTTTGTAATATACATGGCTTAAATGTGATTACATATATATATGAGTTAGAATTGACAAATTAGAAGATGAATAACATTGTCAAAGACATATTTCATCACAGTTATCTTCTTGCACCTAATGGTCAAATAATATTTATGCCCCACTGAGTGACAGACAGACAAACAAATAACAGAGAGATGTCTTCATGATTGTAAATCTGTATTGTATTGTTCACTTACCAGAAGACTGATATCTTACTTAAGTACAAGCACAATATCATACTCCATTATCAATTAATACCACTAGGTAAGCAATTCCTTCTAGTTATCTATTATTCAAGAATCACATGTCTTTGTGGTGTTATTTACATTCTAATTAAATATGCTACAGCTGTATTCAGTCATTCCAAACTAACACCTGTTTAAATTCAAGATTTGGCAGACCAAATCAGATTTGTGAGGTTACCAATAGGGAAATCAGGCTACCAAAGAGTGTTATGAATACTGTACCATATAAAAGGAGGCCCTAAGGTTAAAAAAAAAACACATGAAGAGCTAAAATCCCTCTCCCTCTTTCTCTCTTTCTCTCTCATATCAGGTGATAATATTTTATTTTTATCACAAGGTGCAAGAAGAAAAATGACATGGGATACACATGAATCTCTCTCTCTGTATTGCTGATTATCTGAAATAGCATATAATGATACCTTTACTATTTATGAAATCAGAAGATACTGCAGTTTAATTCCACACAGAATCATTAATTTTGTCCTATCTGTAACTCATTAAGTTTTTTCTTTATCATTATATTGAGGTATATAATACATTTCAAAAACTTCATGTGAAACAAATTAGGTACTTTCAGTTACATTTATTGATCCTAACCTTAAATCTTACTGAACTACTAGTAGGATCAAATTTGCAATGTTATTTAAAACAGAGTGAAAAAAAAAAAACAAAGCCACGTTATTGATTTGGCATCATCTTATACTCAGCATCGACTTATGTATGGATAAAGGATGGAAAATTTGCCAAATTTGCTCATTCGACTTATGCTTCACATTGACTTATATACCAGCAAATACAGTAGATTTCTTTGATGTTTTAATTGCTGTTAATTGTTTCATTTGAGCAATCTCACACCTGTAAAAAAAGAATTCCACATAGTTTTATTGGTTTGGTTTCACACATGTGATAAAAAAAAAATTACCTAATGTTTTTGTCTAAACGAATTTCATTTATTCTGTAAATAAACCTACTTCATCATCATCATCTTCTTCTTCTTCTTCTTCTTTTTCTTCTTCTTCTTCTTCTTCTTCTTCTTCTTCTTCTTCTTCTTCTTCTTCTTATTATTATTATTATTATTATTATTAAAATTATTATTATTATTATTATTAATATTAATATTATTATTATTTTGATTATGTCACAGTTTTAAAGTAATTATGAAAAGACATGGTGTACAGTGAAGAGCTGTATTGTAACTGTTGCAATACAAAATCCATATTGCTGATCACTAATTTCTGTTCTGAATGTGAGGAACTTAATAAAATTGCAAACACTTAATGAAAGAAATCTATAATATAGCTACTTTTTCCAATGTTCTAATTATCATACTTGACTGTCTAGTACAAATGCCATCAATGCATACATTCTTTTATCTCCCACATGTTCCATTATAGTTAATTAAAATTAAAAAGATATCTCATATGTTCTGACCCAGATTGCTTACAACTTTGAGCATGATAATTTGTGCTTATGTTAAAACTCACCAAAATCTAGGCTAGTGAAATGACTTTATGTCAGGCTTTATACAGGATATTATATCAGGATCTTATGCAGGAATAATATCCAACTTTATACAGGATTTTATACAGGACTTTATATCATGCTTTATACATCACCAAATACATATAACATGCATTGTTCACGGTCTTACACAAAGCTAAATACAAGCTTTATGCAGAGTCTGATATAGAGACTAAATATTCTGTATACCATATTGGGGCCCTGGGTGGCTGAGTAACCTGAGGCACATACCCTTACATATCACTCACAGATCTCGTCCAAAGTGCAAAGTGCCATTGTACTGTGTACCATACTGTTAATTGAAGTAAATATTGTATATATATATCTTCTTTAGTGATGCATTTTCCACTTCATGAATGTTAACAAAAAAAAAAAATGCTTTCTGTTATTGCATGCACATAATTCTTGCTAATACAATGATACTGACTTGCAATAAGATTGTTAGTTTTGTAAATATTCATGGACATGTCAAGATAGTCTGGCTTTGACTGACAATAAAATGCATTAATCAGACACTGGGAGTTTCTAAAAAGAAAAGTGTATTTAGGCTTAGAAAATATTTTAACTGAAATTCATACAGGAGGTCAGGGGTATTGACATCATAATGTACTTAAGCTAAACAATTTAAAAGGTGTGTATAAACACCTGAACCTAGTTTAAAAGGAAAACATTAATTCTCATGAATAATAAATACAATTGAGATACAGAGGAAAAAAAATGATTATAAAATAAACCCAATATTTACTGAAACTTTTGTTAATAGTTATGACTTTGTACTACTGTAGACAGGTAGAATGTTTAATTATATAGCTAAATGTGGTCGCATAGCTTAAAATCACGTAACTCAACAGTTTTGGTTTCATTGCCTTTAATTAATACATAATTCTTGTTTTGCATATGATTATTATTCCTATAGGTAGTACAGTAGTAGGTTGAGGAACCATCCCACTGGCCACCTCACAAGTCAGTATAAATGCAATAATGATTAACACTAGTATTTAATATATTCTAATTCTAAACCTAATACAGAATTTAATATTGCTTACAAGAGAGAGAGAGAGAGAGAGAGAGAGAGAGAGAGAGAGAGAGAGAGAGAGAGAGAGAGAGAGAGAGAGAGAGAGAGAGAGAGAGAGAGAGAGAGAGAGAGAGAGAGAGAGAGAGAGAGAGAGAGAGAGAGAGAGAGAGAGAGAGAGAGAGAGAGAGAGAGAGAGAGAGAGAGAGAGAGAGAGAGAGAGAGAGAGAGAGAGAGAGAGAGAGAGAGAGAGAGAGAGAGAGAGAGAGAGAGAGAGAGAGAGAGAGAGAGAGAGAGAGAGAGAGAGAGAGAGAGAGAGAGAGAGAGAGAGAGAGAGAGTATTTATTATAACCATTATTTACATATACACATATATACATATATACAATTATACATAAATACCCATACATATGTAGACATACACACACACACACACAAACAAACAAGCACACACACATACATTCACAGGCACATAAGCATTTTACTACTAGATACAACATTCACTTTTTGCAGGTGTTATAAAGTAACTACTTTCATTTTTCATTCACAATATTTATGTTCTATTATCCTTGTCTGTGATTATTCTCCCTTATTTTAAATTTCCCAAAAAAACAAATATGTAAATTTGGAGACACATTTTACTGTAACAATTTACTACATTACCATCTTTGCAATTACTCTGCTTTGTAGATGTGTATATTATGTTACTACTACATATTTCCTTTCAAATATACCCATTAATGAAATAAATGAGGTCATACCTCCATCATAGCACACATGCTTAGTTTCCTATAGGGGCATAGCTAACTTTAAATTGTAGTTTTGATTTTAAAATATGGTATGAATTATTCAAAGAGGTGTTTGTAAAGTTGCAATTTGTCACCAAACATTTTCTGTGTATAACAGATACATAGTATTTTTTTGATATGCAATAGAACTTCAGTTCTTTATTTTAAATTGGCATTGTTTGGCGTTTCATTGTTAAATCTACATTTATACATACAGTATATGATTTCAGTTGTAACAAAATGAAATTGATCACTGTATCTCCTTTGTTTTGGTTTATGCCAAAAATCAAATTTTCTTTTTGAAACTTGAATACTATGCAGATGATTACGTTTATTTCATATCCACCCAATAAAATTAGTAATGACTCCGTTTTGGAACAGTTCCAAAAAAGATGAGAGAAAGTCTCAAAGAAGTCATTACATAATGAGTACAACATGCTTGTAGGAACAACAAATACATAAATAAACTTTAGTACCATTCATTTTAGCTTTTTAGATCTTGATTTTTTTGGTTTTAGACAGATAATTTCATTAGTTATTAGTCTTCATTTAAAATGTTAAATTTAATACAAAATGATATCAAATCATGTTAACATGAAGTTTGAAAAAGTCAGTCACATATATAAGTACCTGTAATAGTAAATCCCTCAACCCCAATGACTTAAATGGATATCTTCAAGTTGGTTGTTTGCATTTCAATGACAAGTGGGCTGTGTATATTAGACTGGTTTGTAACTGCTAAAAAATTTTCAAACTAGAAAAAAAAATGGATTAAGATGAAAGGGGATGAATACATTATGTGGCAATGACCAAAACTGCTTCTGACAATTTGAGCAATAAACCTGAAAAAACAGGTGTGTATGATGGTTAGTTGAGCTGGCATTGGTAGTGTGTTGTATTCCCAAACATAGGTAGATAAATTCATTGATATAGGGACAACCATTCAGTTTGGGATGAGGTTAGCCTGGGAATTGTTTTGGAGCTTGGAGTTTTTAAAAATATCTTTTACCCCAGTGTAATTATTTTTTATTCAGGTAATAGATTGGATATAATACTTTTTTGTTGCTGCAAAGCAGTGGAAGAACATAATTTTCAAGCTCTTTATGAGCCAGAAATGAAAAAAAAACATCCCTCCCATACTCTATGCAGATTAAATGTGGATTCCTTATAAATTCAGGTGAGAAATTTTTGAAGACTATGTTGTTGCTTGGTGCTTGGTTGTGTATGCCAGAGAATAAAGATGATTGAGCAAACATCTGTTGACTGTTGTTTACTCAGATTTGATTAACATTTGTATACAGTATGTATTGAAGACAAATGCAGACTTAATGCCTTTTTATTGTTGATGTTTTCATAATAATTGTATTAAAAATTATGAGCTTTTTAATGAGCTAATAAAAAAAGCAAGTAGTAGTGATATTTTTTCCATCAACAATACAACAGATATTGACAAATTATTAAATCAAAACACTTGCATATTTTGGCACTAAAGCTTTCTGCAATATTTCAAAAAATTACTTACATTATTGTAACATTTTGGAAGCCTCACCAAGGCTGTGTGCTACATCTGAATTTGTTTTATAATGAAGTGTGCTGTAGTGGTATTTCATTATTTCACATTTGTTGATTAGTTCCTATATTGCCAGAGTTTTAGGACATTCTGGATAAGCTTGAGTGCCTTAAGTTTTCATAATAAGTGGGCACGACTCTTAGACTTTTATATCTTTGAATAAAACTGCTTGCAAATGTGGTTTTTGAGCTGTTTTAAAATATGAGAGAAATCTCTGCTGATTAGTTATAGGAACCAACAATGGTGGTAAAGGTTTACTAAAATGCCAGAAATGTCTGCTCTTTATTAGCTCTAGGATTACTGGTGTTATCATGTGATAATTTGTTTCCATTACTGTTATTCTAAGAGTTTTGTAAAATTTGACAAAACAGAGCTTGTATTTCTGGTTTTAATAGTGCATGTACTTTCTACTTTCAGGCAAATAAAGTTGGAAGAGTGGATGCTATTGTTCAAAGCACAGACAAAAACTTCATGGTACCTGTTGGTGGGTCAATCATTGCTGGATTTGACAAGACATTTGTAGAGGAAATTAGTCAAAACTATCCAGGTAGGTTTTGACTGACAGCTTTATTTTGAGGTATGATCTTTTATCCTTGATTTATCACTCAATATACATTTATATGTGCCTTGTTTCCCACAGTGCACTGCATGGTTCGAATTGCAAACCTAATTTAACATGTGCTAAAAGGAACGTATGCTAAAATGTTTTTTTTTGTGTTAAAGGAAGGAAGTAATGTGATGCAATACAGGAATAACATCAAGAACCATTGTTTGGCAGGAGGGATACACACACAGTTACATAGATGTGCTATTGTTTTGGTGTCAAACATGTCAAATATCCTGAAAACCACAAAAATAATTACAAATTCATTAATGCATGATAACATTTATTATTATTTTCGTTATTGTTGTTGTTGTAAAATTAAGAAATTGTCACATAGGTTAGACTGACTTGTTTAGTTTAACTGTCCTATATTTTGAATGTATTTCACCCAAACAATTTGCAAGACTAAAGTCCTTGTTAGACTCTTTCTAAGTGTTTTCTTCTTTTGTTCATCATTCCTAAGCATTTGGTCTGATCACTGTTGTAAATTTTATCTTAACTAATTAGTGTGCAGGTAGTATGCAAACAGGCAAAAAGTGTATTTGGAAGAAAGGGTGCTTTATATTTGCCAAGTCACTTTCAATTTGCTGCAGTGAAAGTGCTTGTCCAGAATTTTTGGCATAACATAGAAAGTACAGAACAGAAATGAAAAAAAAAAAAAAAGAGTCCACCAAACGAGGAATGAATAATTCCCCATCCTCCCTGCAAATCTGAGCCTGTACCTGTATTGTTAGACAAATCTTCTGATATGCATAGATTTTCATATAGCTTGAACCAACTCAATGATCTGAATGTAGGACTAAGCCAAAGGAAAGGAGCATATTGCTGAGTTCGGTAATAAGATGGTTCCAATTACTATATATTTGGTTTTATGATAAGTTTTTAATTTTGACTTTAAAGTATACAACAGTTTATTTCAGCCAATCTCAGATCCTTTTAGAAATCTGTCATCTTGTACATTTCTTTTCAATTTATTGGTACTAACATATAGGTACCATAATACATTTGTTATTGATCACATGTTTTTAATCCTAATTTTCATTTGTTGAAATATATTTATTTCAAAATGTAGTGTTTTAATTTTGCCAAAAGTAACACATTAAACCACTGTCAAAAGTAACATCTTCCTTTTGCAAAACTAATGTATTACTATTGTAACCAGTTACTTTTTACACCCCTAAAAACTCCACAGATTTATAAAGCATTGTTTTGAGTAGAATATGTATGTAAAATATGAAATACTTTTCTAAAACATTACTTTTGAAGTGAATGGCAACTCATTGACATATCCAGCATAGAGCATAGTTGAAGCTTTTCCAGAACATTGCCTGATGATTTTATTTTTATTGCAGTTGCTAATCAGCATTAATAAAAAACAACATAGTTCACAAAAGATTAACTACCAGATGGAATAGTGTCTGGTTTGCATTTGATCTGTACTATTTGGTTTGGTTTAATTGGTATTGTTTAGTCCAGGGTTCAAAATTACTTTATTTGGTCACTAACACACAAGAATACCAAAGTAAAATTGTTACTGAGCCTGCTAAAATTTCAATGTTCCTGCTAAAATCAGTGCTGTTTGTATAAAATCACATATGGAATAAACAGCATAGATCTGAACTTTGTGCTGTTGAGCTATCTTAGCTTGGTTGGTAGAGTGTCTGACCTGACTCGTGATCCAATGGTTGCAGATTCAATACCTGTTCAGTCAGCCTGAGCATGTAGCCTCTGTTTGTCATTATAAAATGTACCTTGCTCCCATTTCCTTGGCATGATATAATGAATAATGGTTCTGAAAGTGCTGTTAAAAAAACACCAAATAATTCACAGAACAAACAGCACAGACCCTGAACTGTTCTCACCTAATGTGACTTTAGATCTGGGTCAGTACTGTTTGTATGATTTCAGATTTAGAACAAACAACATAGACCTTCAGCTATTGGCACATTATATGACAAGAAATCTGGATCAATGGTGTTTGTATGAAATCACGTACAGAACAGACAACATAGACTTTGAACTATCGGCAGATGTATGTGATGAGATTTGGGTCAGTGCTGTTTGCATGAAATCACATTTGAACAAACAGCATGGATCCTGAACTGTTGGCACATTTTGTGATAGGAGAATAGGGTCAGTACTGTTGCCCCTCATAGTCTAACACCTGTTACACTAATTGAAATAATGTAAATGCATTCTTTCCAGGTCGTGCCTCAGCATCTCCAAGTGTGGATCTTTTGATCACACTGCTTTCTATGGGCAGCTCAGGATTCAAGAAACTCCTCAAAGAAAGAAAAGAGATGTATAGTTACTTGTCTGAAGAACTACGCAAGTGTGCTACAAGAAATGGAGAGTCATTCCTTAACATTAAACACAATCCTATCTCATTGGGTAATGTCTAAACCTTTCTTTGCATTAATGTGCCTTAGCTTTAAGTAGCTTCAAAATACAGTGATTCAACTAAGTCTGATCTCTTGTTTCCCATTTATTTAGTTGCTATAACAAGATATTATCAGGCAATATTTTTCTCTAGTATTTTAAGTTTTTTAAACAATTTTGTTTTAACTGTAATGTCACCTTTTAGCTACAAAATGCTCAAAATATATAAATTACTGATATATTTATCAGACCCTTTTGACTTATGCTGTATTGTTTCACTAACTTTAGGTTGTTGAGTTTATCTTGCATTGCATTGCATTTATGAAAGTAAATTGCTTCATATGCATTCAGAACAATGGTCATGGTACTTCTGTGGTCATTCTCTTCTGTATGAAAATAATAAATAAAAGCCCACACATTAAATTTGTTTATCTGCCTGATGGGTTTATCCAACAAAGTTAAATGGATCATACTTCATCCGACAAACAGTAATTGACTGTAAAGGTCCTCAAAATATTATGCCATAGGATTATTTTCTGCAAGTCTTAATCTGAATTTTAAAGAAGTTACTTAAGTGTTTTGATGAGTAGAAGCATCTTTCTGTAAAAACATCTTTGTGTCATATGCTGCAGCACATTTTTGTGCATGTATAAAATTTTCACTGATAAGGTTAGCTTAGTCAGAATTAAAATTCTGTGTTTAAATTTTATGTTTACCATATATATCAAATCCAGCTGTATAGACCCAGATAATGCAATGGCAAATGGGTCTATACAGTTTCTTACAGCAGAACAATGTAGATCATGATTTTTGTCATCATACTATGCTAAGTCAGATCAGGGTCTGTGTTGTTTGGACCCCACTTATAAGCCAGTATATATAGTAAGTTTTTGCAAGTCAGATTTGCAATGGGTCATCAAAGCATGGGTCACATGTAGGACACCACAAGTTTTGAATCACTTATCATGTGGAACTTGCTGTTCAGAAGTGTGCATTGAAGTATGAGAATATTCATTTGAAGGTTTTAATTCAGTAAGGCTAAAATGCAATCCAAAATAAGTTAGTTGTGCTCGAACTGTAATTGAAGATGCCTATTATTATTGTGGCAAAATCTATATAGATAAGATGTCATATGTCAAATCTAGTTTTGGTGACAGTGCAAAGAATAAAAGTTACAGAGCATATGGGAATATCACACAATCTTTAATACATCACTTGGATTTTACTGATAAAAGTGATGGATACTTATTGTTTGAAATGCTATTAAGACATTTTATAATCGTCATTAGAGAAAAGCATTTTACTTGTAAGGAATACTGAACAGGACACAGTACCATTTCTAAACTTTACTGTAGATTTTATGGAAGTAGACTAATACTGTACCTGGTTACAAGATGATGGATGGACTGGTGAAAGGTCTTTATTTAGAATGATAATTTTATTTATTAAATTACAAAGCCGGAAGTAGACCTTAATTCCCTATTAATTTATATTATCTGAACCTTAAATGTACAGTTGTCCTCTTTTTTAACACCTGTGACCAGCAGCCACCTGCCTTTAATGCCAGAATCCCATGGCACCAAGAAGTTTGTGTTAAGAGTTTGTGCTAAGATATCTTCCTGGAGGGAAACTACCTCTATAATGGCTAGCATAGTATTGCAATTGTCAAGATTTAACCCTTATGAGCAGACAGATTTACAAATGAAAATTTCACAAATATTTGTCAAGTCAAAATTCAACACACTGACATTTCCAAAATGCTGATCAAGTGGTTTAATCCATACAAAGAGTTAAGTCATCAGAATATCCTTACTGCAGTGTGTTCCTTAGTTGTTTTTTTTTTTTACTTTGATAATTACTGGCTATTATTACCACCAGTAATTATCAAGAAGACAAAATTGAAAAGCTGAGAATCACAGTATTATCAAGCATCATGACTATCTTGCTACCTATTTAAGTAAAAATTTGTATATTTTCTGTTGGATTATGATATGTATGTGAAAAGATACAGGACTACAACCATTAATCATTTAACAAGCTCAATTCCTTTGTAAACACTAACAATCTCATGAAATAGATAAGAGAATTGCCATAATAGTCACAATTTGTTTAGAAAGTGGTATTGTTGCCAATAAAGGAATAAATTGTTGTGAAGGTGCAAAATGTCAGACAAAAGAAAAGCAAAAGTATTTGGTGTGTGTGATTTGAATTTTTTAAAAACATTTTCAGTCCTATCGCTATGATGTCTGCAGTGTGGAAGTTGATAGTGATGTCTAGCACTGGTGCATCATGCTGCAAACATGTAGCATTATGTCCCACCTGGTCACATTATTCTGATAACTGGCCAATCAGCCCTAACATTAACCTTTTAATGCTGAATTCCAACCATGGAAGCTGTTAGTACCATTTTTATAAGTCTTTGGTATGACTCAGCTGGGGTTTGAAACTGTGACCTCCAAAAGTATTTGATATTAATGAAAAGTGTGAATTATCCTTTGATCTTTGCTAATTTGACATAAGAAAGATACAGATAAGCATCACTCAGATTACTTACTTCAGCAGTGGGAAAATGGAAGACATTGAGATAGCTATATATATCCTTGATTAGGACAGATAATGATAATTACAGTCAGATGTTTGTACCTTATTTTATTGACAAGGTTTGTAAAGGATTTTGCACTGTTCTTGATAATTATTCATAATTATTGCAATTGATGTTAATAAAAGCTTTATATCATCAATTTCAACATGTACATATGATATTTAAATGAAAATATCAATTATATAACAATTTGTCTTTTTTCCCATCTTATAAGGCTACCTCTCTTATAATTCTACTTTACTGCTGCAAAAGGTTAGACTTATAAGATGGGGACCACAGAATTGAGACATAAAATATTAAAGTGATTTAATCAATATCCATATTGATGGCATAACCTAGTTTTGGTTTGTTGCCCAATTATTTAAACTGTCTGGAAAATGTGTAGCATTCAGTTATAGTTTGGATAATTTGTTACTTGATTTAATCTGATTTTATGCAATTAACTGTGCTTTAGAAAATTACAAGTAGTAAACTGACAAATAAAAGTGCATGTGAGTAACTCTACTTGGTCTTAATTAGGAACATTTATTTATTGGGAATTACTGGAGCAGCTGGAAGCAGCTCCCCCATTTTTCTCTGCATAGATTTATTTACAAGTTTTGCCATCTTTGTTTTGCTAATTTCCCGCAAAAGATACATTATTTTGCAGAATGTGTAATTTAAAAAACTCAAACAATGAGAAAACAATTATTTTTAATGCTAAAATTTTAACAGGATTATTATTAATATTATTATTATTATTATTATTATTATTATTATTATTATTATTATTATTATTATTATTATTATTATTATTGAATGATATATAATTTTGTTGTGAAACATACATACATAGAATGAAAACAGCTTGATTCTTGTTCATTTTAAAATTTATGTAAATTTCATAGATACTTTATTTCTCAATTCATAATTTTGACTGTAACTGCTGATTTAACAAATCCATGAAAATGTATCTAAGACTTTTGTTAGAAAATGATAGTCATGTTTTGTCCATTTGCAGTCCTTAAAATTGCAGTGTAATTCAGTTTTCTCCAAATTTGAATATCTAGGCAGTTATTAGCTGTCAGATCTATAAGTTCTTATTAGATATAGTCCTGATTCATTATTGTAATCTGTAAGTTACAGTTAAATATAGTCCTGAATCATAGTCTTAATTTCCTATTAGATATAGTCGTGAATAAATGTCATAATCTGTAAGTTATTGGTAGATATATTACTGAATGATTGTACATAATTTTGTTATTTTTTAAAAATATTTTCTCTATATGTAAAATCTTGATATTGGATGATTTATCACAAAGAGCTACTCATTAGATTTAACAGCACAAGGGTAAGATGTGATTGGCTACTACCCAAAGTCAACTTAGAAATACATACATGGGATTGTGAAGCTGGTCAAATCATTGCACCGATTCACCCACATAGTTACTGTTATGAGATTTGGTAATCCCTCATGTCAGTAGTTTTGCTGGTTTGGACATCAGTTTTGTTAGATGAATTCAACAATAATGATAATTTTTTATGGTAAAGTTGACATTTAAAATGGTCAAATGCAATGCCAAAGTTTGTGTTTACTGTTCAAGAACAGCTTAAAACATTTAAGAGTTTGACTAATGTTTATTCTGCCCTTGGAATTAAATCCATCTGCAAACTGCACAGACATAGATCCACCATCACATAATGCACCAGCAGATCTGGGTCTCTGCAGTTTGTAAGGAGCAATCGGTAGACTGAACAACATAGACCATGATCTGCATTTCATTATGTGATGGCAGATCAGGGTTTCTGTTGTTTACAGATGGAATTGGCTTATATGCAAGTACAGACAGTAATTTTCACAAGTTTTCATTTTCACTGACATTCAAGGTGCTGCATATAGACTATAGTTGACAATTGGAAATGTTTTTATTTGATTTTTTTTTATAGATGCAGTTCTAGTAAAATAACTAAACCACAATGTTTTGTCCAGCCTAATGCTACCTTACCATAAAATGTAAAGATTTCTTATTTTCTATGTTTTAGCAATGTCCCTTACACCAAGAGAAGATGGTCAGATTGTCACAGATGTTGGTTCCATGCTATTTACACGATTTGTATCTGGCACAAGGTAATTAGGTATTTAAATTTAATTACTAGATATCCAGTTATCTTTTAAAAAGTTTCATTAGTATATTTCTGTATTAAGGTTGCCTACTTTTGTAAAATCAGTGTATGCTGTGCAGCTCCAAAATGACTTTTTATTCTATTTTGAAGTCATTGCTCTGACATGATCATTACAGTATGACATTGTTGATATGACAGAATTATTATATTATGATATCATTAATATGACTTGATCATTACATTATGACATTGTGGATATGACAAAATGATTACATTATGACATTGGTATAACATAATCCTGACGTTAAGACATTGTGGATACAACATAACCATTACCTTATGACATCAGCAGGATGACATGATCATTATATTATGTTACGTGTAGGCTCGTACAAATGTAATAAAATGTAATAAAAGAAAACAGCAAAGTCAATATGCTTTGTAAATTTTAACAAAAGTAATTTATTTCCCATGAAAAAACAATGTCACAATAGAAAATAGGTTTTACGATTTGTAAAAATAATCCCAAAATTAATTAGAAATGAAAAATATAAGTCCTATCACTAAACAGTTGTAATTGAATCTGGGTTTCAATCCTAATGAAATTCCTACATCCTCTGAGGCGATGGCTCCTGATGTGAACAGATCCTCAATTGAATCACAGTTTATGTTTCTGTATAGAATTCCAGAATAAATTTCCACTGAATTTCTTTCTCCCAGAACTTTTTTATAAAAGAGTACACTTGTTTAGTCTTCTAGAGAATAAATTATTAAATTCCAAAAACAGATGAACTTCAAAAAGATTCTGACTGCAACAGTAGAAACACCTTGTTCCCTCAAGGTGTTAAGAACGACTAGCTAGATTTCACTAAGACACAAGTATTAAACCCAACTAAAAACATCATTGCATCTATGTCTCACAATATGTCCTAGAAAAGTTACACAAACATGGCAAAACTCACTTTTAGATTAATTGATTGTCAAATTTGCATCAATGAGTCTGTCAAAGAACTTCCGAATCATAGTATCTGGAATGTTCTTGTCTTGTAGTTTTATGCCATTTTTCTTATGATAATATTGTTAAACATGACATAATGAACCCCTGTGGTAGTACCATATCAATATTGAGACAGCTGATATGATATTTCCTCAATTTCCATTTGCAAGTCAAGTTAAAACATGGCCCCCAAAAAATGTTGATTCAGATCAAAACATTCCAGAAGGCGGGGTTAAAAATGTTTTCCCATGGTCGCAGCCAATCATTAGAAACCCTAATGCACAATAATTTCATGGTCTCATCTGGACCAATCAGAATCACATAAAGTGATATGTTCACACGTATAATAAAAAAAAAATGAACCTGTACGCACTTTAGGAAGACAATACCGACTATGTGATAAAATACATATATGCATGAATCTATACATGTATTAGTTTTCGAAAGTCACATTATACTTATTCAGAAAACTCTTGTGCTTGAGTTTCCACCATCAGCCAGTCAGAAATAGATTTTCAAAAGTGACATCATCTGTGACTGGCTGAAACAAAACAAACTCTCAAATTTAAACTCAAACTCAGGAGATGAATGATTTCCAGGCCAGATCCCTTGGACAAAGTGTTGATTGGGGTGGGTGTGAATGTGGGGCAGATCAAGCTTAAATATTGAAGAAAAGGTAGGTTAATTTGAGGTGAACAATAATTGTTAGCCATCTGAAATTGTCATGCTAAATAAAATCTTTGTATAGTTGTTGCTTACATTCCCCTATATCTTACTTTTGCCAACACAGATGTTTCATTTCCTCACTTAGACTTTCTCTGTTTCAGAGTGGTGGCACAGCTTGGCAAAGAGACTAATGTTAATGGAATCAAATTTGTAAATTTTGGGGCCCACAGTAATAACTACCCTTGTTCGTATTTGACAGCAGCTGCAGCTATTGGAGTAAATAAGTCAGAAATTGATAGTTTTATCCATCGCTTGGACAAAGTTCTAACCAAATGGAAACGAGGCTCGACATTAAACACTGGATCATCATTATCACCATTAAAAGAAGAACAAAAAGAAAATGAGAATACAGAAAATACACTTTTCCCGACAGAAGATTTTCTCAAAACCCAGAATTCAAGTGATGGAATTTGCAAAACTTGAAATTCTCTTTCTCTTAATGATGAACTTGATTTATAAACATAACCTGTATGAATGCTAAAAATCACTCTTGTATGAATGATAGAACAATCCAGGGTATGACTGTTAGAACTATCTGTGTATGTCTGCTAGAAATATCTAATGTATCATATTGCTTTAAGAACATTTAATTCATTAATTAATATTTATATGAAATTATTTTTGATCTGTGATAAATAGATTTGATTAATGGTATTTAGATTTTACTTATTTACCAATAATTGTTGAAAAAGTAATTACTATTTGATCATCAAACTCAAAATGTTTGTTTTGAGTTTCATTTTTTACAATGATTAGATTTTATTGATCCCAATCATTAATTGTAGAAAGATTGGTAATATATCCTATGACACTTTTTTGTTTTTGTCATAACTGGCTACTGCGGACACTTCAAACTACAATACTTATGGGTAGAAAAATCTACATCAGTACAAGTCAGATGTGAATGACAGAGGATTAGCAATGGTACATGTAATGTAATCATAATAATCTTATTATAATCCGAATGTTTTAATTCAAACACAAGTCTACAACTTTTGAGACTCAGTATCTTACATCAGAATAAAGAATACTGGAACTTTCAGAATTTTCTTGCACCATATTTCTCCCGTATTGAGCCCCAGAAATATTTTTAAGGGCATCAGGAGATTTTGGCATGGAACTTAAGAGTTCTGTGATGTTAATTTACTGTAGTGCTTTTTAAGAAAAAAATTGAAAGCGGTGTAGACATAGACTCATCATTATAGGAAATACTGTAATAATTGGTTAATTAAAATGTAATGTATTGGATGTAATGTATTGAATTAATGTTTTGAGTTTCAAGCTTGACAAAAGAATCACAGGAGATAAATTTGTTAGTTTTAGGTCTGGTGTGGAAATTCCTTTTATGTTCCTTTAGACAAGACTCTAAAGCATATGTGCTTTTCTTTCTCCAAGTTGTTCTTGGTTATTAACTTTAATGACCAGCAGTGGTATAATAATAATAGCTAAGGTTTCATATAATCCAAAATCACTAGAAATATGCATGGGCTGATGTGCATTTGTTTTTTGCACTACTCTTGAGTATCTATTCTCAAGTAGATTTTCACAGAGAAGTATAAGAAAAATACCATTATCATTAATTGTCCATAAATTAACAGCTGAATGAATTTTAAAGAATTCATCAGATATGCACAGCTTGAAGATCAGACTCCACTTTTCAAATAATCAAAGCAAAGAGTATATTGGTGAGCGAATTTTACAGTATTATATGGTTTTAAGATAAACAGCCTGTAACAACAGAAAGCATGCATGATCAATTTATGATGGGTCATAAATTGCTAAGGATTACCAAATTTCTTGTGTACTTTATGTCCACTTTATTTTTTTTTCTTTCACAGGACTGAAAATATTAATATTAAGATTGTGGGCAACTTTCTCCTTTTTCATTATTTTAAATAAAAACGAGTTTTCAACCATATCAGTTGACATATGACATATCTGCAGAATTCATAGTAATACAATACAGTTTTGTAAAATCTGTAATAAACATTGATTTTACAAAAGCTGTATTTAACAGAAAATATGATTCTTAATGGACTTTAAGCTGTGCTCGAGTTAATAATTCTAGCATGAACAGAAATTTAAGCAAAGTCAGTGAATCATTAAATATGGATAACAGGGATCTACTTTTGTAATAAGGTTTTGAGCATCCTTCCACTCAGTTTTGTGATTACAAGTGTAAAAGTATTTACAAAGTTATCCCCCTTAGCCTAACTTTCCAAAATGGGTCATTTAAACCCACTATTTACTGTTTACTAAGACTTAAAAAGATGTAGTGAGGCTGTACATTATGTGCATGCCTTTCAATGTGTGAATGCTGAAGCAAGAGGTAGTTCAGTAGTTCTTTGTTGTTCAGAATGTGGCCAAGTTATGCATAGTAGAAAAACATATTTCACTGAATATGATCCCATTTATAGGTTCTTGGTTTTACTAGTCACAGCTGTTTACGTTACCAATTAAAATATCTTTGCAAAACTGACTTTTAAAGAAAAAATGGTAAAAACAAAATGTTTAAGAGCAATCTAACAACCCAGAAAGAAAACATTTTTGTAGCATTTTCTACATGCTGTATTACCTGACAAGTGGAAGGCCATACATATTTAATCTTTCTGAAATCTGATCTCTACTTCCACTTTTAAGTGACTTTGCTGCATATAAATATCAGAAAATTTCATATCATATTCGTATGGAATATTGCTGTTAGGGGAACATTGTCAACGTGTTTAAATGATTTGAAGAGTTTATCTTGGAGTACCTAGATAATAACTGTCCTAAAAATATGACAGCTGTATATAAATCTTGCTTGGTTCACATAATTCTTGTAAAGTATTGGCTTCTTCATTTCCAATGACCTCCCCAATTGGCATCAGTACAATTATCAAATCCAAACAGATTAGGTATGTGACAAATGTTAGGACTGATCCTAATTTTCTTCCAAATTTCCCTAACTAGTAAATATTGAAGAGCATTTACATAGCTAGCGAAGAACATTTACCAAATGGTTAGAAGTAAAATTCCAAAGGTATACCAGATTTTACAAACCCTGCAAGGGGGGTGAAGGTTTTATAAAGGTGCTGATTATATCAAATTTTTGTAACACCTAATAATATTTCATCCACCGACTTTGTTGCCAGAATGTCAAAACACATTGGTACCTCATTCATGTTAATGGCAGAATGAGGAAGGTCAAGCTTCTGAATTTCCCTGGCGTCAAAAATCATCGATCTTCTTCTTCCAATTCTTGGGTAGACATTGGCTGATGGTCGTTCATGTTCTGATTGACAATTGGTTTCTCTTCATAAATTTATATACCCAATTCACTCCTTTTAAAAATCATCAATGTGCTTCTCTGCCGCTATGAGTTTGGCCTTTAGTTTGATGGCAAATGTCAAGATTGGTCAGTTGTTTTCCTGCTGGGCCATGATCCACTGCTTCAGGTCAACTTCAAGGTGGGGCCATTTTGCTTAAATTCCACGACAAGCACAATTTTCTTTTCTCCAATCATTTCGGCATTTTTTAAATTTAACAGAAAGAAACTATTTAAACTCGAATTAACACTTCACAAGAATACAAGATTTTTTTAGAAATGTCCGTGTTTATGTAGCCTGTAGTTGAGGCACAGCTCCTTTAGGCAGCCTAAATTTTGTCACATACCTAATCAGTTTGGATTTGAAAATGGTACTGACACCAATAGACGAGGTCAATTCAAGTGTATTAGCCAATATGTGACAAGCCAGCCAGATTTATATAATGTTTGCATCACAAAATTTGTTTATTATCATGATGTGACAAACGTTATGACTTAGCCTAAATTTTCTGCCATAGTAGTTCCCTAACTATATTTCCTCTTTTAGCATCAGTACCATTATCAAATTGAAACCAATTAGGTATGTAACAAACGTTAGGATGTGGTCTAATTTTCTGCCAGAGTAGTTCCTTAATTCTACTAAATATTAAAGAGTATTTAAATAGTTAGCGAAGGGCACTTATCAAAGACTTACAAGAAGTACAATTCCAAAGATGGAAAATAAACTGGTAGAATTCTAGCAGTGCAGTGCAACCTCAGTCCTTAAATGTGCCTTGGCAATTCTAATAAACGTCTTCCAAGAGATTTCCCAATCAGGTCAGTTGACATATTACCTGATAATTCTTCAAACATATGACTACCGTTGCTTTTGATTAAACAGCATTTCAAATGCTCTGAAATTATCTTATCAACAGTCGAGGAAGTTAAGTTAGGTAACAGTTTGAGCCTTTATGTAAAAATCATTATTTGTCTCAAGGAAGATTTATATCCTGGAAAGATTTGGTAGTGTTGAAATGTTTGCAAGAGACATAATGCAGCATCATGATAATGGCCAAACTTTACAGAAAGAAACAGTATATAAATGTGGCTTTCTTGTCACCTATTGGATAATACATTTGAATTGGCATCCTCTTTTAGTGTCAGTACCATTATCAAATCCAAACCGATTAGGTATGTGACAATAGTTATGACTTAGCCTAATTTTCTGCCAGATTTCCCTAACTCAACTAAATATTGTGAAGAGTAGTTTATGTGTTAGCGAAGGATACTTATCAAAGACTTGCAAGAAGTACAGTTCCACTGATGGACAATAAACTGGTAAATTTTTAGCAGTGCAACCTCAATCTTCAAATGTACCTTGGTAATTCTAATAACCATCATCCAAAGATATTTCCCAATCAGGTCAGTTGATATATTACCTGTTAACTCTTCAAATATAAGACTAGTTGCATTTTATTCAACGGCTTATCAAATGCGATGAAATGCTCCTATCTCCAGAAGAGCAATTTCAGAGTTAGGAAAGAGTTGTAGTCTTCATGTAAGAACCATTATGTGTCTTAAGGAAGATTTATGTACTGGGAGGATTTGGTAGTGTTGAAAAGATTCTAAGAGACATAGTGCAGCATCAAGATAATAACCAATCTTTAAAGACACAAACAGTATATAAATCTGGCTTTCTTGTCAAGTATTGGGTATTGCACTTGAATTGACCTCTATTAGTGTCAGTACCAGTATCAACTCCAAACCTATTAGGTATGTGACAAACCTTAGTACTTAGCCCAATTTTCTGCCAGAGTAGTTCTCTGTACTAAATATTAAAGAGTATTTAAATAATTAGCGAAGGGCACTTATCAAAGACTTACAAGAAGTACAATTCTAAAGATAAAACTGGTAGAATTCTAGCAGTGCAGTGCAACCTCAATCTTCAAATGTGCCTTGATTATTCTAATAACCATCTTCTAAGGATATTTTCAAATCGGGTTATTTGACATATTACCTGATGACTCTTCAAACATAAGACTACCGTTGGTTTTGATTGAACGACATTTCAAATGCTCTGAAATGCTCTTATCTACAGACGAGGAATTTAAGAGTTAGGTAAGAGTTTTAGTCTTCATGTAAAAACCATTTTTTGTCTTAAGGAAGATTTATGTCCTGGGAAGATTTGGTAGAGTTGAAATGATTGGAAGAGACATAGTGCAGGATCATAATAATGACAAAACCTTAAAGGTGCAGACAGTATATTACACTAGCTTTCTTGTCACGTATTGGGTTATTAGGTATGTGACAAAAGTTAGAACTGAGACTAATTCTCTTACAGATGTCCCTAACTCTACTAAATATTGAAGAGTATTTAAAAGTTAGCGAAGAGCACTTATCAAAGACTTTTAAGAAGCAAACTTCCAAAGATGGAAAATAAACTATTAGAATTCTAGCAGTGCAACCTGAATCTTCAAATGTACCTTGGTAATTCTAATAACCGTCTTCCAATGATATTTCCAAATTGGGTAAATTGACATATTACCTCATATTTTATCAGACATTAGACTAACGTTGGTTTATATTGAAAGGCATTTCAAATGCTAAAAAATTCTCTTAAGTCCAGAATAGGATTTTAAAAGCTAGCAAGGAGTTTTAGTCTCTATTCAAGAAGAATTATTTGACATAAAGAAAATGTATGTCCCAGGAACATTTGGTAGTGTTCAAATGCCTGGAAGCACAATCGTAATAACCATAATGATACATACAGAATATAAATCTGACTCTCTTGTAAAGCATTGGCTAATATGCTTCAAATGATCTCTGCTATTGGCATCAGTTAAATTATCAAATCAAAACAGATCAGGTATGTGACAAATGTTAGGATTTATCATAAGTTTCTTCCCAATTTCCCTAAAGTTCATAAATCTTGAAGAACATTTATATAGTTAGCGAAAAGCATTTACAAAAATATGTTACAAGAAGTAAAATTCCATAGAAAGATCTGTTTATTCTTAACGCCTTCAAGAGATAAATATTCTGGTACTTTCATAGCAAAGCAATAGCAATTTTCAAATGTCCTTTGGGAATTCTTACAAACATAATACAAGTATATTCCTTAATAGGGTTACTTGAAAAATTATCCCATAATTCTTCAGAGATAAGACTAATGTTGGATTTTATTGAAAGGCATTTGAAATGCTATGAAATGCTCTTTACTCTTGAAAAGGTTTTTAAGAGTTAGCTAAGAGTTTTAATCTTTATTTAAGAAGAATTATTTGTCCCAAGGAAGCTTTATGTCCCAGGAACATTTGGTAGTATTTAAATGATTGAAAGATCCATAGTGGAGCAGCATCAGAATTACTAAACCTAAAAGCCTCAAACAATATATAAATCTGTCTTGTAAAGTATTGTCTAATACACTTCCAAAGGTCTCCGCTATTGGTGTAAGTTGAATTACTAAATCAAAACAGATCAGGTATATGACAAAAGTTAGGATTTTTATCCTAAGTTTCTTATAAATTTCACTAACCTTCGTAAATCTTGAATAGCATTTAGAGAGCTAGCAAAAAGCATTTAGAACTTTTTAGAAGAAGTAAACTTCCAAAGGAAGATATATCTTCTAAACGTTTTCAAGAGCTAAACATTCTGGTACTTTTAAAGCAGAACAACTGCAATTATCAAATGTAATTTGTAAATTCTTCCAAATGTAATACAAATATATTCCCAAATGGGGTTATTTGACATATTACCTCACAACTAGACATAAGAGTAATGTGGGTTCTTGTTCAAAAACATTTCAAATGATCTGAAATGCTGTTAACTCCTGAAGATTCGAAGAGTTTGCAAAAAGCAGGAATATTGATGTCCCGGTAACATTTTCAAGTGTTACAATGATTATAAAAGTTTATTGTGAAGCACCCTAATAATCACTATCCCATAAATACAACAGCTGTATATAAAATGTGCTTGGTTTCCTTATTTCTTGTAAAGTATTGGCTACTACGTTTCCAATGACCTCCCCTATTGCCATCAGTACAATTATCAAATCTCAGTGCATGTGGATATATGAGAAAGCTTGCCAGTAGCTTTTCTTGGGTCGGTTGGTTCTTTCCGGTTTCTTCCTACACCATTAATACTGGCTGCCATGTATAGCCTCTCATGTGCTGAAAAATGGCGTTAAGCCCCACAACAACAATTATCAAATCCAAACAGATTAGGTATATGACAAATGTTAGGACTGCTCCTAATTATCTTAAACATATCCAGAATTCTAGTAAATATGGAAGAGCATTTACATAGCAAAGAACATTTACCAAATGTTTGGAAAAATAAAAATTCCAAAGGTATAAAAAAAACGTAGAATTATAGCAGAGCAACAGAAATCTTCAAATATACCTTAGTAATAATTTTTATAACCGTCCTCCAATTCTATTCCCAAGTTAGGTGATTTGACGTATTATTTTTTTATTTCTTGCAGTAGTTACCAGAAAATAAATATGTTGAGAGTATGATCATTTAAGTATAAAATCTGCCTTCCCATGCATGTTTATAGGCACCAAAATGATGCTGCTTGGTGAGTCACATAAGAGAGACCTCTTCTTTGACAGAGGGATTGGTGCACAGTTCTATCCATATTCTAGTCACCACTGGAATGGTTTTTCATGCTTTGACAGATTTTAAAAAAGAACTTCAGTGAGGCTCAGACAAGTTGGGTATATTATTAAATAATGTTTTCTTCTTCAAATCTGTTTCACATTCATAAATATATTAGGAGAATAAGAAAAAGTTGAATTGTATCTCCTTGTGCAGAAGGCCCAATTTCCAGTTACCAAATGCATTTGATGCAGCTTTAGCACTCAGAAAAGATCTCACCACAAGTTGGCATAGAAATATTGCTGGATGCAGCTGGCTGGGATAAATTTCCCCATCCTCTCAAATTCAGCACAAGTTTGGTGGCTGCATCTTTGTTTAGCTGCTGAATTACTCATAGCTGCTTCTATGGGTCCTACCAAGTAAAACAGAGACCTTTCAGAATAATTTAGAGAAGAAGTCTGTTGCATTAAATAGTGCAAGAATATTATTATATTTAACTTAGATTGTGTGCATGACCTTTGTCAGTGATTGAGGGTCAAGGTCTGGCCTACCTATTTTCATTTTTAAAAAATTTTTTTTTGGATTTGAATTCAGGACCTAGTTTTGTTAAGCAAATGAAGAACAAGAGATGGGGAAAAAACAAATGCAGAGAGAGAGAGATTTAAAAGAGAAATACAAATTGGCATGTGGAACGAAGGTTGATCAAGATTACAATATCCTCAGATGAATTCAAGAATTTTGTCCAATCTTGATGAGCAAACGTTCGAAACCTAAGAAAGTTTTGCTCACACAGCTGATGATTATTCCTTGACTCATTCATCAATAAATCCACTCAACAATTGCTTTGTTGTTGTTGTGGGCTTAAGGCCTTTTTTCAGCACACGATAGGCTATACATGGCGGCCAGTATTAATGGAGGAAGAAACTGGGAATTTCCCGGAAAGAACCACCGACCCATGAGAAGCTACTGGCAATCTTTCTCACATATCCACATTCACCGAATCTTAGACTCGAACCCATGCAGAGGTAAGATGGCAGTGATCCGTAATGGAGAGCGCTTTAGACCACGCGTCCACTCATTTTGTAAAAATACCAATCTCAGTCTCAGTTTCAAATCTCAATCTTACACCACTTTTAGAAATCAAGCATCTGATAAAACTGATCAGAAATCCTTATTGCTTGTTATGTGCACTTACTGTATAAAGAAAGGGTAGATCATTTCTGATTGCTACAGGCTGAAATAAAGCAATAGAATCAAGTCAGAGCTATTCCAAATGCTCTTATTTCAAAGAGGTCAAGGTCACAGTCTTATATTAAAAGCAGTATATTGGTTGGGTCAAACAAATCCCCATCTTTTATGGAGAATTATGAACGATTCATGTCAATAGGTTTTGTATCGCTTGTTGGCGATTCTGCCAAGCCTATCCCTATTAAAACTTTAAGGGCCATAGGTGCATCTCAGTCTTTTATCATGTACTTTGCCTTTATCCGAGATATCTTGTTCTAGTTAAAGTCTTCTTATTCAGGGAGTAGATTGAAGTTTTGTTTATGTTCCTCTTCATTGAATCAGGGTATTCCATTTATTACAAGGCAATGATCTAGCTGGAGATAAAATTGTGGTAATCCACTTTTAACCAATAAGCCTTGTTTGCATGAGAAAGTTGACCCAGTTGAGACTGAAATCCTTGATTTATATCCTGCTTGTGCAGTAAACCAGAGTTAGGACAAAAAAAGCTCTTGTGAATAATGTTAATTAGATAATTATTGCTGACTCATTAATTAATAAAAATTTTTATGAGGTCAGATATGCTCCTAGTATTGATCAATCAGTAGATATTGATTACAACGCTCCTCGTTTTACTACTCATTTTCTGTAATTAGGGTGTCCAAAGACAATTAATCATTGTTGAACAGGAACAAGATCCTGTTTTACAGGGCTAATAGCGACACTAGGGCCACACAAGTACCAGTTGGTTACTTTGTGAAAAATAGGGTCCTTATACACCTGCACAGTATTGTAAGAAACATTCCAACATTTAATGAACATAACATCTGGACTAGAAAATTATGATGCATACATTGACGACATTATACCTGAAATAATCACCTGGAAACCATTCAGAAATTCTTTATCAATTAAGTGATGCAAATCTGACAATTTAGGTAAGATTAAGTTTTGCCATGCTTGTGGTACAGTTTTAATGCATATTGTGTGACACAGTCAAGTTAAACTTGTAAAAGTTAAGGTCAAGGCTATTATTGAATTCCCTGTTCACATCAGTAAAAAGCAGTTGATGTGTTTTTTGGGTATGGCTGGATATTACTGGAAATTTTGTTCAAATTTCTCCTGAACTGATGAGCAAGGTTTGTGTCAAACACAAGCAGATTTCATTGCTGTTCAACCTTGGTTGCTGTTCCAAACTAGACATACCATTGAGAAGATATGTTCTGATCATGGAAGCAAGGGTGGAGCTGTATGTGATGCGTCTGATGATATAGCTTCAAATCAATTCATTCAATTTAGACTGGCAGCATGTTTATTTTCTGCAAGCTTAAAACATCTTCACATCATGCACTTAATTCTTCTCATTTTGTTGAAATCTAAAAGGTCAGACAATTGCTTATACAGCTGAAATAAATCAAGTGGAATGTGAACTTACTGCAAAGATGGTGTTAGTGACAAATAAAATTGTCTAAAATTAAATGAACAACTATATAGCATGCAATACATTTATATGATAGAATCATATTCTAGGTTCAGAGCTATCATTTGAATTACTATTTTAGATGGTAGTGATAAAAGTAGTGCAGACATGTATACTATACTGGAAGAAAAATCTGTACCAATAAAGTTTAATTTATACTGGAAGAAAAATCTGTACCAATAAAGTTTAAATCCTTCATCTTGGATAGAACTGAGGAAGAAACAGTACATCACTGCAAGAACTCTCTTCTTGCATGACAGGGCACATATTGTAAAATGGGTCTCCAGAAATATCAGCATGCTTCCTAACATGATCAGAAGTACTAACTTAAGTATGGAATCTAGTCACTCTATCCAAGGTGAGACAACTCTTTTGTACCTCTCCTTGATGGGCTGACAACTTTTAGCACTTTATGTGATTACAAACAAGATAAGTGAGGCAGTGGAACTACTCCTATGGTCAGGTGATGCATTTGACGAAAAAATGTGCAAACCTTTTCAGGACTTGTCCAGGACTACGCTGGCAGGATACTGCAGTGGCATCAACAAGCCTTTACAGTAAACACATGTAAATAGCAGATTGTATTTTGCCCTCTAATAAGTGAAACATGAATTAAATGTATCAAACTACATACATAATGAAAGGAAAATGGCCAATTTTAAATGATTTTTTTTTTCTGAACTACTTGATACAATTTAACAGTCAGCACAACTGTTGGTTTGAAATATGAGTGCATTTTTCATTTAAGATACCATTATAATTCTTTATTTCATGCTGCATGGTCCATACATCAAAATTAAAATATAAATGTATTTTAAACATAAAAGATAAGTATCTTGTGTACAAATATACAAATCTTTAACTTCTGAATATGTCTGTCGTTGTTATGAACAAAATTATGTAAGATATTTAAAAAGCAATTTCTTCCATCCATATATAATCTGAGAATTTTACATTTAAAAACAAAAAGTCTGCTTTGCACAGTGAAAAGGTATAATCTTTTTATTAATTATTTCAGAGTTCATTTCACTAAGGATGTCTGGCTTGCACTGACTAACAAGTTTTTCATGGTATATGTTTCACCTTTAAATGGTATTATTATGACAATGCTTTCTGTTTACATGGGTTACATAGGAATTCACAAAGTTTAGACATAGAAAAATTATATCAAAGTTTCAAATGATGCAGAACACATATAACTTTGATAAAACTTAAACATAAGACTCTATCATTGTTGACACTGCCAATGACACTGAGATTATTACTGCCACCAAACAATAAAATATTTATTTAGATTCACACATCCCTGTCAGTTTAGTCTTCTACTTACTGCCTGAAGGAAAGAATGCAACCCAAGGCCAGCATGTCATGCCCCCAGTCAATGTGATACTTAAAATCTTTAAGTAAAACCTTAATAAACTGTTTATGCCAACACTGGAAAATGACTCCCACATCAGACGCAACATGACTGCTGGGCATGAAAGTTACATGCACAACAATTTTCCTGTTAAGTCATCAAACTGAATTTCATTAAAAATGCTTTATTAAAAATGATCATCAAAATTATTTTATTTATTAAAAAAGATATTATTAAAAAAGATAAAACTGCATGTAGTTGATAAACCCATGATGCCAACCAAAGCTATTTTAACTCTGGGACCATATTTCAAGCAATGCCATTCTCCTATTTGGCTGAATACTGAAGCACAATGATGTGATTTTGACTATCCATAGTTGATGCTTTCATATCAGTTCTTGCTGTTCTGGCTCACTTTTTCCAGCTCAGTCTCAGTCTCTACTCTGAAACCGTTTTCTGTGATTGCAAATTCATAGTCTGTCCTTGTATTCAAAACTTTCTCTATTTCTATATCCAAGTTTTCTGGAGTGATGAATGTTGCAGCAGCCTCCTGGAACAAAAAGGAATGAATAGGTAATTTATCAATTACAAAGGAACTGTCTCTTATGAACGTTTTATACAGAATTATTTCCCTTGAAGTATTTGCTAAATATCCACATTGAGAAAACTAATGTTCTGTATTCACCATCTAAAACTAACCTGTTTTTAAATATACATGGTACCCATGGAAGGCAGTTTAAAAAATACTGAAGTCAGGGTACTCTGATTACCTACAGAGTTCACATAAATATAACACCAAATTTTGAAATTGCATCTATAATGACTAATACTCAAAACAGTGCCTTTTTTTTGATCCATAGTACATTTTAGCGGAATGGTCGTCATCATACAATGGTGACAAATTTGATAACATTTTACACTATGCCCCCTGAATAAGATTCGTATTAAGGTAATGCAAATTACAACCACACAAACATGAGATTTCCTTTATCAAAAAGAATATTTGTTGTTTATGCCTCATTATTTGCAATGAGGCAACTCGCATAAAAATTTTGCATCAGGTGGAAACATACCTGAAATGACATAACAATCCTTTTACATGCATCACACATGTTCTAATTCATTCTCAATGCAGAAATAATTTTGGAACATAGTGTCAACACATATGGCAAATTCTATTAAGCAGAATTAACTTAAAGTCCTCATGTCAAAAAAAAAACAATTTTGTTTGGTCCTATTTTGTCAGAGTCAAGAAAATGAAATTTCTTTGCAAAAAGAACAACAATGGTCTAAGACAATATTATCCTCCAAGATACATAATCAACTTTCTCTGAGCAAATAAGAGGCCCAATGTTTGGTACTGTCATCCTGCAGTGCCATTAATGTCACGATACATTTCATAGAGCATTTTCTCCATGCTGTACATTGCCGCCATGTGCTGCGGTGCTTTACATGACACTACATTAGGTGCATCTCCAAGCAAACTCAGTACGTGTTAATTACCTGTTTATTTTATAACCCATCTCTAAAATGTTTGGCCATTAAACTATAGTTATCTGTACAGTTATAATGATCATCTGATCAACATTATTCCCACTCAGCAGGTAGTTGAAGAGCTGACAAGCCTTGAATTTGCCATCCAGCTATTGCATGTATAAGGAGGACTCCTGCGTAATTAAGTGATTTTCGGCATACCAAATAAAAAGAAATTTGCATGTAAATACACTTGATTAATCTTTTCCGAAAACTCTGGATGCAGATCTTGCATCACATAATACACCAAGAAACCAGAGTCCACATTGCTCATTTCTGAACTAGATATGGACTGCCAGTATATATGTAATACCAGATCTGTATTGACAATGTTTCCAGTTGGGTGCACAGTTGGCGTCATTAATAAGGAAATTAAAGTTAAAGTGGCAAGGTAATTAGTATTATATTAATATCAACATGTGTAAATCCAATTTATTTCACCTTTTCTCTTAAGACTTCTTGTTCAGCTTCTATCAGCACCTTAAGGCGTTCTTCCTCATCTCGTTTCACAATTCTCTCCTGCAAATCTTTACGTTGAGCTTCTTCTATCCTCTGTCGTGCCTCCCTGGAAGAAAACATTGTTAGTCTTTCAATTTGATCCATCCACCACTGTCAGATACGTGGAGGATGAAAGAAAGAAAATGAATTACTCTGAAAATAATTGAAAAAGATGTGCCAAACTCTCATGCTGGTGACTTTTTAACTTGAACCCAATTTACCATTTCTATAACTCTGTATCTAAATATTCCATGAAATATTTCACTAACATCTGCAGTTCCATTTAGAGTCAATGACAAATGAGGGTTCAAGAAAAGCAAACATATTTATGCCAAAAAACATGCTTTTGTTTCCAAAATATTTTAAACTGATTATCAGCATGTGTATTAAATATCATATCTACACTTCTCATCTGCACCACAGAGTTGTACAAATATCTTAAAAATAAAACATGCTACCATAGTCTTGTGTATGTTTTCATACTTATTAAGCATGCAGTTTTGTGATTGTGTTATGTAAATAGCTGGAACTAATCCGAATTTATACTGTTTTCAGGTTTAGTCTCCTTTAACAAAACACTGACTTGCCCATGTCCAAAACTGTGGAACATCAGATTTGTGTAGAACTATACTTGTCAAATTGCTTGTTAATATTTTACATAGGAGAGAATGCAATAATAATAATAATAATAATAATAATAATAACCAGCAGAATTGCTATGGTTGTGTTATCACAATCTGTGTAAACTATCTCCCAAACTTTGCATGATGCCAATACATGTATTACCTATTTACCATAGTATGACAAACAAAAATTTCCAAAGGCATAGTTAATATGCATAGTTTTGTCAAAGGTCATTAAAATTTAAGTTTACGAAAAAAGGTTTAATTTATGATCACATTAAAATTATGCCACAGCTTGTTTTTTTCTCTCTTAGACAATGGCTTCATTTACTTTTGGTAGTTAAACCTGACAGTGTTTCAGAAGAAATGCATCTTGTGATATTGTTCTTATTATTACTGTATAAGCTAGAAATACAAAAATTGCATTCTAAATAATTTAGGAGTAAATGCATTTAAAATCTTAAATGCTATCAAATTAATGTAGAATACCCGTGATCATGTACAAATAAATAAGAGTCACCTGTAAAGACTGGTGGTCTACTGGCTGAACAGAACTTACAAGAATTCAAAGAAAGACAAGTTCTAAACTGCGGAGTGTTTTTTTTTTTGTTATAGCAACAAGAAGAGTTTCAAACTAATAACTATGTGACACCGATTAATTTAAGACAAACTAAACATTGCTAGACATGTTTTGGTGAAACCCCTGGTAAATATAAAACATTTATTCAAGTGGAGTAGTGATAACAAGATTTTCAAAATGTCAGCTGTGGTGATAATAATGGGTGTCCAAATAGCACCATTTACATTTAAGACCAACATCATAAAAAGTTTTTCAATATGACCATCCATCAAGAAGTAGCAATAACTAGATTTTTTTAATTGGTACCATGGTAGCCATATTGGAGATTAAAAAAGCATATTTTTAATTTAGAACCAGCTAAACACCATAAGAAGTATTTTGATGAGAAAAAAACCCACATCACAATAAAACTTTCAACTTGGAAATGAAAAGATTTTCAAAATGATGTCTATTTTGGAAAACAAATCATCACTATTTTCATTTAGGTTCAACTTCATATCACACAAGTCTCTTGATGAATATCCCATCCTGATATGACTTTCCATCCAAATGAGGTAGCAATAGCAACATATATCTGCAGTGCTGGCCATATTGGATGTCATATCAGCACCATTTTTAGGTCAAATGTGATATGACATTCTTTTTAGTAAAACCTAATGCTAATATGACTATCTATCAAACAGTACTATGTATATTTACATTTGAGTGGCACTATCTTCATTTGGGAGCACTAGGCAGCAGAAGTATTTTTAGTGAAAGCCCAATGTCAATACAACTTTCCATTCAGCTGGAATAGCCATAGCAAGATTTTTGTGATGGCTGCCATGACAGCTGCACTAGATGTTACATCAGAACCATTTTAATAATATAGTCTTCTAGTGAAAATTTTGTGTTGATAAAACTTTCTGTTCAGAAGTAATAGTAATAACAAGATGGTTATTAGGGTGGCCATATTGGATACCAGCTCAGCATGTTTTTCATATCAGACCAACTTAGCATTATTGGAAGTCTTTTAATAAAAATCACATGCTGATGTGACTGTCCATTCAGAAGAAGAAACAAGATTTACAAGATAACCACTGTGGTGGCCATATTGGAGGTCTGATTTGGACCATTTCCAGTTAGATTGTTCTTTGTTTTATGGCAATTCAGCACATTATTGCCTGTATCATGCTGTGGAAACAGATCATAACTGCCTTTCCCCAAGGACACATAGGGGCAGCTGACCCAAGCTGGCCTGGGCATGTATCAAACCACCAAGTCTGGTCTTCAACCTACATAACTACTGAGGCTCATCATGACATAAAAGAAGTCTTCAGGTGAAAACCCCTGTCAATATGACTTTTATTGGGAGTGGCCGATTGGTCTAAAGTGCTGTCTGTTATGAACCCATGTCAATATGACTCTCAATGGCAGCCTTATTACATCATCACTATTACATGTCAGATGTTAATAACCACTGATGCAAGAGGAGCAGCAATGTTAATAACCATTAATGTAAGAGGAGGAGCAATATCAACATATTAAAGATGAGTTCTGTGTTAAGAATCTCTACTCTCTATGTGTTCTGTGTTACATTTGTTTTACTAGGAATATTTCTATTTCTATTTTTTTTTCTATTTTATTCTTTTTCTATAAAATACAAACTATTTATGTTAATCCCTATTATTTTTCTATACTGTTCTATACACTCCTTTGAACATAAGATAAAACAGTAAACTGCATAGAAAATGTTATCACAGCATACAAGCATGAAGTAGAACAACAGACATCCTGATCTGCAAGTGCATAATACTCCAGCAAATCAAGTCAGTGCTGTTTACAGATGTACATAGTTGTTTCATTTATGTTGACACAGACATATACACACAAACACACAATATTTTTTTCAGTTTTCCAAAAATGATATTCCATTGCCCTGGTGAAATCTAATTTACCTAAGAAAGCTTTATTTCTGCTGATGAAATGCAGAAATTTTATTTTCAAGATGTTGGTCTTCCCAACATGGCATAATATACAAAAAAAACATGATTTATATTCCCCAAACCCTTGACATGGTTGTGCTTTGAAAGAAAATGTTCAGTAATCTTCAAAATTAGAACAAAAAACTACACTAAGAGAGAATTTTGTCCACTGCTATGCCAGTACTTGTACTCCCTAATATTGGCATAATAACCAATGCTGTGTATATGGGGTATAAGGTCACTTACATCAAACTACTACTCAGTTTTCACAGCATTACAATAATTTTCAAACTATTATTTCTGAAATTTCTCTATTTTAATTTGGAGATATTTAAATTTAATACAGTGGTGCCTATGATTTGAATCCAAAGGATGTAATTTAATCAGAACAAGTTCAAACCTTACTTATACATGTGGTGGCACCATGATGTAATATTCACCAGCCCAAACCAAGCACCATTGTTGTTTGTTGTCATACTGTGATCACAGCTTAATGAGTTATGTATTTACAATTTCAAAATCTAATTACTGGTGTATTGATCCAAACTTCTAATGCAATAATGTTTCACAGAATAAGGCTATAAATAACTTGATCTTGCCTTAAATCTATTTTCCACCTTTATTTGTTGTGCAAGCATACAACATTACCTGGGGTGAATCACTTTTCTCCAGGTAAAATGATTTCGAAATTGCATGTAGGGAAAAGTCATGGAAAGCATGGTATACATGCACATTTGACCATAACTATTATTCACTCCTATCAATTTAAGCTTGATACATTTTGAATTGAGACACAAGTCATTTGGATTTTGTCAGTGGTGTGCATACTCTCCACTATGATACTCTCAGGCCATAGGGGTAAGTGTCAAAGTTTTGTTTTATTTGATTGTGAAACCTTCTCTCGGTTTTATGTTATGGTTTTATGTTATGTCACGTGATGAAGCTTTGTTAGATTGCCTGCTTTGTTATTACCATTTTAGTAATAAATAGTTTGGTTTTGTTGTAGCCTATTGACCTTTATGGGAGCTATTGGACATTATGGGAGCTATTGGATATTATAGAAGTTATTGGACATTATTGGAGCTGACAATGTCTTATTTGGGCTGACGATGTTTTATTGGAGCTGATGATGTCTTAACTCATTAACCCCTGGCGCCCTGATAACTAGTTGCACTTAAAACTCCCTCATCTCCTGAGCGCATTGATAGCATGACAGTTTACCTTGTATCCCGGGTGCCAGGTTGGAAAGGCAGTATTTAGCATGGCTTATTTACCAGCATGGCTTATTTTTAAGTTGTCACAAAGCATGAAGATATTTAGATCCAAAAATGATGCAAATTGTCGGGAATCAGCCAGTTGGAGCACAGACTTTTACTGTTTTATTAGGTTTTAAATTTTCATCGAGAATTCAAAGGAAGAAAGGTAATTCAAGAACAAGGAAACTATGTGCATCTTTGAACGGTATTCACTGGAGTTAAGTTTACAAAAGAGATGACAAGTGGAATTTCTGTGAACATAAAACATAATTATTTTATGCGTTAATCATTGTGTGTGTATTCCTAATGGATTTTATAGATTATTTATGACAAGAGAAAATAAATTAAGTACATTTAATTTCACCTTTTATGCACAAGTTTTATTTCTGCATGTAGCATAAAATTTATAACATACGTACATAATAAATTATTTGAGAAATGTTGTGCCAAATTTCGGCCTAATTAAACGAATATAAATAAAATAAATTTACTGCAAGTAAATCCTCTGGAAAAATATAAATCTCAGGGATACAGGCACTGATAAGACTAACACTGGTTTAGGTGTTCTCTGCATGTATGCTGTAGGGGACTGTCTAGCTATTTGGCTCAGGGTAAAAGAGTTAAAGGAGATTCAGTGTCCTATAAGAGCTAACTGTAGCTACCCATGGTTGGATGTAGCTATCTGTATTATGCAGGCCATCTGTGTATGAATACATATATGTATGTAAATGAATAAATATAAGGGATCTGTTAAGTATATGAATGTGGATAGATAAAAAAAAGATCTAGTGAAACTGCAGAGTTAGTTTGTAAAGTGAATGACTATTGCATTTTACAGTGATGTGTTCATCTGTTTGTATTTAGTTGAACACAATTTTGTGTAGTCAAAACAACAGGAATAACATTGAGTATTGCTCATTTTCCTTTGCCTGTTGTATCTCTAGATTATGTGAATCTCAAAGCTTAATGTGTTACAAGAGATCACTTGAATCTCATTTTACATAATATATGTATATTTGTGCCTCTCATTTTAGGTTAGCGGCCAATGAATCATATTGTAATTTTTTTCTTTTCATTTTGTGAGTGTGTAGGGTAATTTGCATCAATTGTATAAAAGTGTAGAGATTGAGTGAATTTTTTTTTATTCTCACACACACACACACACACACACATACACACACACACACACATAGTATTTCATTTTATCAATTCCAATCATTCATCACTTTGTGTTATTCATGCAGTCCAAACAGAGAAAACCAACTTATTTCAATTCTGCAAAAATAATGCACAATTAACTAGAGACAAATGGGAGAGTGTTAGGATTACAGCAACCATCGAATGGTTAATTTTCATCATGGTCCGATCAAATTATACACAAATTATACACAAATCTACATTTGGTAGAAACAAGAAAACAGAAAATTAAATATATTGGCTTTTGAAACATATTTACATTTTAACATTCCATAATCATCCATGCTACCCCTGAGAGGTGTAATTTTTGCTAATAAGTTTCCCCAAATAAAGGCATTTTAAACTTAATTTACTACAGCTTATATGTGAGTATATATGGTAAGTCAATTTATCAAACCAAGGGATTGCACTGGGCTATGTCACAAATTGCAAGTTTTATTCCTTACTGGCAACAGAATATATCATCAGGCGATTTTGTTTTGGTGATTAATTTTTGTTAAAACTTTCAAGTCACCATAACTGGAAGTTGTAATCTTGGATATAAAATGCACTAGAATTTATTATTACATAAACAAATCCTTTGCTAATACTGACAAACCACTCTTTTTCTTTCTTATACCATAAACTGCTTATGCTGTGGTCTACCCTTAATACTGTGTGCAGTAATATAACCCAAACAGTCATTGTACCTGACAAGTTGCAATCAGAATTACATCTAAAGAATGGGAATGACTACAATCAACCAGACAATACCAGAAAAAGGTTTGCTGAAACATCAAAGAAAACATTTCCTTTGAAGCAGTGATTGTTCTCTCTCTCTCTAAGCTATACTAAGCTATATATATATATATATATATATATATATATATATATATATATATATATATATATACTAAGCAAACTGAAAAAAAATTTCAGTGTTCTACAATTATTTGTTGTTGCTGCAATAACAAACAAGCATTTCTTTGTTCCTTCAAAAAGGGCCTTTAGCAATGCCTTTAAAAAACACATGCATCTTCATCAAAGTAAATTTGTCTTATCAAAAGATATCAGCAAATAAATAAAAGCATGCCATTATTTCATTTATAATGCAATTGAAACATATGTATTGTGCCATGAGTTTCCCCTTTCACTACCAATGGGTTTCACTACCAATGGCGGTGTAAAACCCAACTTATATTTGCAATATTTTGAAACCAACAAGTTAAAGAAAGATCAGACATCTCCAAGAATGTTAAACTTTTTCATTTGTTCACATTTTCATGTACCTATGAACAGCCTCATTCCCTTGGTAATCTAGGCCAATTTAATTATTTCATGAAATGTGTTTAAGGACAATGGGAGATAGAAGAAATGTGGACTACCAATTTTTTTAAATATACACATATATATATATACATGTGTGTGTTGTTTTCTAACTGAATTTTACTGACAAATTTTTTAACATATTTTTAATATTAAAATTCATGGCTTTTTCATACACATTTACATTAACACCTTTGTAGTGTACTGCACAAATGTAAATTGTTTAAATACAAGTGCATTTCAGAATAATGACTTCATTTAATTTCCATGGGGTTTTTTTTCCTCTTGTAAATCCTAGTCACTGACAACAGGTCACCTCTTAAGTTTAACTTGTATGCAATATTTAAATTTATTTTCAGCTCCCCTCATTTATCTAAACATCCACTTACATCGACAAGATAACTGTATTTGCCAGCTGATAAGATAACTTTTTTTACCAAAAATTCTTACACTCTGAATCAACTTAATGTGCTTCTCCCTCAATAACTTGCACACATTGGGTCCAAAAATACACAATGACATGATTTACAGAGGTACCATCCAAAGTTTGGTTCTACAAGACATCCAGAGAACTACAGGGTTGAAGTTTACCTTTGCTGTTTACTGACTGAATCCTAGTTTTAAAATAACTTTTAGAGAATAGTTGTCAATAAAGTGCTTTTCTGATTAAGTTGTTCGTTATGTATAAATTATATTTATTTTCAAAATGTTCTACATCTGAAAAATTGACATGTTTTCAACTGGTTTCAACAACCAGCTCTGTATGCGAAAATATTCTATTTTCGTGTAGTACATGTCTTTTTGTGTGTGTTGATTAGTCTGGTTCCTGGAGTTTCTCATAACAAGAACTGTTAATACACTACCAAACAAGAATCCTTTTTATAAAAAAATTTAATGAGACAATCATCTATGCTGAAACTGAATTTTTGAACTGTTCAATAAGTATTTAAAGTATTGATGCCATGATTTCATTGCAAGTAACAGTGAAATATCAATCATCCTTTAGAATATCTCTACACTATGAATTCAGGAATTCTCTTAAACTCATTTTCCCCATAATGGTCAGTATCTTTGAAACAAAGCTGTTTGTTTAAACAAGTACTCATTTAGCTTGGTTGCCTTGCTATCTTCAATCAGTTAGGACTGAGTAGTTTTAATTTAAGGTTATTTAATTAGATTACATACACAATAACATTTAAAATGGTGTTCAATTAAGTGAAATGAGTTACCTGACAAACAATCCAAACCACTGGTTTTTAAGCATGCATGATTTGTATGCCATTAAATTTTTTGCTTATTCCACCTCCTTTGTTTTATTCAAAAGATGTAATTAGTAATTAATGTGATATTATTAAAGGATGCCTGATGTTTATTTAATGCAACAATACAGCAAATAATTCCACTAGGAGGATATCAAACATGGTCAGCACAGAATTAACAGAGAAACGCTCAGACAGAACTGTTATGGTAGATATTTTACATATAATTACAACAGGACACATTGCATTTATGATGATTACACTTAAAAGGAACTAAAAGGTAGAAATAGTATACTAATTTCAAATGATACAAAAATTTAATTATTTAATTACCAAAGTACTGCCTCCACTAGGCACAACATTTATACTGATAATTTTGGTGTACTAAGAATGTCATTTGGACAGAAAATGTAACAAATGTTACGATCTCTTTCTAAAGTTGATATTTCATAATTTTGATTAAAATTTCCAGGTCATATCTACTGTTTTCGATAATGAAATGATTAATATAAGTTTGTTACCAATCTTGTTCATGATTTTCTTCAAGTTCAACAAACAGGAACACATTTTTTTGTATTTTCTTGTTTAAAAAATGGGATCCACACCTGAAACCACATTATAAATGGGTTTGCAAGTTATTAGGGCAGTTATTGCAAGTTATCGAGGAAATGGTGTATTGAAAAACATTCTCAGAGTAAAAAAAAAGAGTAAAAATTATTTTATTTCATTTTGGGGCAGAGATCGTGTATGAAAAAATATAGGATCAGACACTTGAGTATTTTAAACACTCACATGATCATCAGTATTCAAAATTAACACAAATTGGTGACAAAATACTGAGGTTGGTGATTTTATTTTGGAATACTTTTTTTAAAGCCAGTACCTACCCTGCCACCCCCTCCCCCATTATACCTTACAACAGCTATTGTTTTATTCCACTTGTAATTCTCTGCAATCACCCATTCCCATTCCTGCTGGGCTAATTGCTGCTTCTCTTCCACAGTTATGGCTTCTTTGCTCATTTTAGCTATGTCTTCTTTTAGTAGAAAAGATCTGCATAGAGAAAAAATATGAATACAAGGGAATTTCACTTTAGTATTCTAAAAGTATTTCATTACCGCAGCATACTTTGTAACAACAGACATTTCTAATCAATGCAGTCTGAAACAATACATGTCCAGATATATATATATATATATATATATATATATATATATATATATATATATATATATATATATATATATACCCATCAAGCAGCTTATGCTTTGGTTCTGTATGTAAGCCCTATGGCTAAAAACAACTCCCCCTTGCCATAGCATGGTAAACTGTAGTCCATAACTGAAAAATTGTACCATGGAACAGAGAATAAAAAACTGGATGAATGTGTGTCATGGGCTGCTGAGGGAGGGAGATGGAAATAAACAAAACACCAGTCAAATGCATAGTACTAATTTAGATAATGTAAATTAAATATACCATTTGATTATGTGGTATTTGTGCATTTAATTGTATCAAATAATGATGTTATCAAAATGAGACACCTCACATGGACTCATTACAGGGTGCAACTTTGCATCCTTTGAGAATTTCATGCATATTTAACCTGGATGTTATGATTTGTTATATAACTGGTCATGCTTCTTCCATATGTGAATTATATCATATTTTATTGTTATACTTTGTAAATTGTTCTATTATTGATTATGCAACATCATGTTGTATCAAATTTGTCAGATTTAAGTATGTATTACATATAAAGATAATGGGTCAGATGTATAGTTTGACTTCTTTTGGAAAAGTCAGCATAGGACTAACTGTTACTGTCAAAATGGACAAGTCCATACAAAATGAAAAAAAAACAAAAAAACCCCTTCAAAATGCACACAAAATCCCAAACTTGAGTTTCCTTGGACTGAAGCATCTCTGAAAAGTTATGGACAGAAAATTGCATTTTGCACATGTACAAATAAAAATTCAATGTGCCAATCAAATTTACTTTAACAACCATTTGTCAAGCCAAAGAAACCAAATGTATAAATAGTTATGAAATGAAAACATATATATCATGACAAGAGCTACAATATTTCCACCATTTCTACAAATGCTTTTCAGGTGAATAAAGTTTTAAATTGTAAAGAATACATTTTCTTATGTACAACTTGAAATTAATTTATAGGAATTCTCATGCATAACCATTTTCAAAGTTTGTGAATTTATACAAAATTTGCACAAATTACACAACTGCATACCCTGGTAATATCCCTGAAGTACTTTAGTCTGGTATATGGTCTGTAACATTTTACTTTCACAATTTGTACATTTTAAGAAACTATTATCCAATCTTTACTGGGCCCTGAGTGGCCAAGTGATCTAAAACGCTCTCTATTTGGAATCATTGCCATCTCACCTCTGTGTGGGTTCAAATTTAAGATTTGGTGAATGTGGATATGACAGAAAGCTTGCCAGTAGCTTCTCGTGGATCAATGGTTCTTTCCGCAGATTTCCCAGTTTCTTCCTCCAACATTAATAATGGCCGCCATGTATAGCCTATTGTGTGCTGAAAAATGGCGTTAAGTTCCCGAATAACAACAACAACCAATCTTTACTTTTTTTCATTGTTTATAGCAAACCCTCCTAATCAATATAGCTAAAAAGGATTAAATAATGACCAATGGACTAGCTGGATCTGATTCACACCAGGATTTGTGCTAATTTTCAATGATGAAATAACACAAAAAATATCTTTACCTTATTAAGCCTCATTTTGCAGTAAAGCTCTCTTCCACATTATTTGATCTAATATTATTTCCAGTTTCAATGTCTTTATTTTTGTGTGCCATGTAAGGAAATGGCATCCTTTATTGAAATTGAAAACTATAATAAATATGGTCAATATTCAAATATAGTATAAAAACACTTATTTTGAAAACAAATCAGGCCAAATAAAAAGATTCCAAATTCAATGGTTTTAAAATTAGGCTAGGTAGGTAATATGCTTTAAATGTGTTATAATATTTAATGTGACTCTTTTGTGATTTTCTTTTTAAACCATCCAGTAATGCCAAAATTGGTTACAAGGATAAAAAGGGTCTTATGAAATGAAGCTATCTGAACACTTGCTTCAATATATATTTATAAAAGAAACAATACTTCAGATTATTCAGATTTCTGCATTCCTGGCTTCCATTGCAAACTAGCCAGCTGATATTAGGTCAACATAATTTGAAAACATATCCATATGCTTATGTCAGAATTTTAATTTATTAGAAAACATCTCTTTCAATCTAAAGCAATATCACTTTAATTCTATAGAAAACTTTGATATGGGTTGTCAAGTGAGATATTCCTGAAAATTCTACTTTTTGTTGTTTTGGTTGACCTAAAAACTTGCCACACAGCACTGTTATTGAGGCAGAAAGAAAGTGACTGTAAAAACAAACTTATCGGGGAATTTTACATTGTAGGATTAAGTGTATCTCTTCTTAAAAATTTGGCTTCTCATTCCCCTGTCAGTTCACCCAGGATTATGCTACATAGAACCATTATTCAGGCAATATAGTGCCAACCTTGAAAAATAAATATTATTGTTGATGTCTTATAATGTAAGACTATTGCTTTGAACAGAACTGATATTACTCTTATCTTGGTGTGATGCTTTCCATGCATTAATTAGAACTGTAATTTTTAGGTTAATAACCAATAATTAAACAGGTGTTCTGTTCTGATAGGGATTAATACTAAAAAAATGTTAGAACTCTGAAGGATTTAATACCATTGCTCAAATGAAGAGGTATTTTACTTACTGTACGCATACAGTTCAAAATAAGTTGAATAATTACTAGGAAGCGGCACAATAGTCTGCGAGATCAAAACCCCAACGCTCCAGCACAAATTGTGATAAGCAATGTTGGTCTCAACAACAAAAAAGTGGAAAACATCTTGTTGATCTGTGTTATTACAACGAAATCCACATCACCCAGATAGTTTTACAGCCAACTGAAATGTAGGCTAATGAAACTTAGAATTTGAATTTATTGGAGGAAAGACATCAGGGTAAGTAAAGTGTGACAAAAACATTCTAACTTTACTTTGTAGAAAGGCGTTGTTATTGGTTGCTAGTTGTGTGTGATATTCCTGAAAAATTTACTTATGTTACACTGTTAATCGACATCAAAACACGCCATTAGTCATGCAGTAAGACCCATCTACCAACCAGAAGACCAATATCTGGGTGATGGGGATTACTTTGTAGGATTGTTATTATAAGTTTTCATCTCATACACTAATTACCTAATAGCTCTCACCACTGTCCTGTAATGATGAAAATGTTTCTTCAACATTGCATCCTCTTCTGGATCAATTGGTGTAGGCTTTCTAACCTTAAAGATTTTACTCGGGGCTTTCGGAAGCCATCTCGGTTTTCTCCAGCGAACGCACTGAATGAGACCAGTTTTGCCAACACCTAATCCTGTAAACGCCTTTGGAGCTTTAGATGTAAGACCTGATAAAAATGACATATCTACTTCAAGGGTGCTCTTAGGATTCTAAATAAATATTTCGGTTCAAATTATTGATATTTTTTCAAGCACGATTTGACAATTAATTTCTGGCGGCCATATTGGAACCTTTGCCAGAATGGCGTAAGGAGATGAATTTTGATTTGTCAAATTTAATGCAATTGACCAATCAGTAATTATTTTATACCAGTTCGGTATTTCAAAATCAGAATCTCTGCCAAAGGCATTTTAAGGAAAAAGATTACAAGGTCCGACTGTATTTTTTTAAAGCCTAATCTACAAAATGAACAATATTGATAAGGATATGTTACACGCGAAAAAAATAGAGAAATTACTACGTGTACGGAGCCAGAGCTTTTAAAAATTTATTTCTTTTAATCAAACCGAATAGGTGAATAATCTTTAAAACACTTCGAAAGCTTGCATTCAGTACTAATGGAATTTCGGTGACCTAAGTGGTCAGAGCGTCCGCCTCGGCAGCTACGATGCTATAGCCTCAACTTTTGTTGTGATCCACAAGTAGGACTAAGGGTACTAATATTAGTACTACCGCCTCGAATGTGGGAGGCCGCGGGTTTCGAACCACGGCTGATTCATACCAAAGACTTATACAAATTGCCAAGATTACTTGAAGCTCAGTATTTATGAGGTTAGTGTTAGGACTGATAGGCCTGGTGTAGGATTATGCACCAGAAGTATGCAGTTTTATATTTTATAATATTGTTAAGGTGATTTCATGTAGTCAAACAATTTCGTCGTGCTTTATTGATAAAACTGCAGACTCCTGTGGATTATGTGACTTTGTGGAACATGATCCTACATGTCTGCGGCAGACTATAAACCGACACACTGCAAGCAGAGACTTACTTGTTGGTCTACGTAGCGATATGATTGGAGAAATGTTGAAACATCACACACACACACACACACACACACACACACACACACACACTTTTTTCCAAAATGGTAACACATTTGGCGATATAAAACATTAATTTCCCTAGCAGCCATGAAAAGTTGCAACGTAACAAAAGTAAGAAACGTAAAACAAGCCTTTTCTTCAAACTCGTACAAACTTCATGCTTTTGCCAACGACTCCATTAAAAAGAACCCCAAAACTACAGCTATCTTTTTCACTTTTGGTATTTGATCATATCGTTGAGTAACATAAATAGTATCGATGTCTTGATTCCTTCCTCGAGAGAATATCAGAGCTGGGTTTGTTTGTTTAACATCACGTCATCGTACGCAACGAAATTATTAATACGTCCATCGCGGCCATCTATCAACGGCGAATCATTAGTATTGGTCAAAAACATCATTTCCGCCATCATCCAACAACTTCGCTTCTTCATTAAAAAAAATTGTAAATACTTCATGACATCGCTGAGAATCTACGGATGGAGCCACTAAATAAGTTATCACACTAGTTAATACTGATTGTGAGACAGAAATAGCAACAAGCTGATAATATGGGTCATATTTTGTTGTATGTCAAGATCAGAAAGCCATGCTGTGGAGCTGTTTTACGAAATGGAAGCTCAAAAACAGCTATTTTCCCGTAACTTTGTATTCGTCTTGAGTCTTCACATATTGAAGCGTTTGCAATTGGTTCGGAATTTGATGTCAACACCAGTATCATAGACACAGAAAACGTCTGTAAGCCGGTAGAGAGCGTCATACTTAAAGAGTGTTGGGACCAACATGCAGCCTCGTTTGACTCGGTTGCTGACTTGGAATGTCTGCGTTGCAACCTTTTATGCCATCATGTAATGGCTGAACCATTACGACGAATTTGTCTCGGCAACCTTAATTTTGAAACGATTCTCCAGAGATCCCCACGACTGACTACTTTAAAGGCCTTGTTCAGGACGAGGAATGGAGTTCTGTTCCTGGTATTTTTACAGGAGTTAAGGGGCTGAAAACATAACGTACGTAGACCTTCGTGATTTACTGAAGCCACGCTGACTCACGTAGGAACTCTTGATCAATGTAATGCACAAGTCGAATTCTGGCAAGCATTCTGTCGGTTATCGACAACACGAAGATTCTCTGATGGTGGTTGCAGGATTCTCTGTTGACATTCCGCTTGTACAAGTGAACGATGTATGCTTTCGTGTGTTCATGGGTTACTTGAGTCAACATTGTAAGAGTTTAGTTAATCAATGTGCGATGTGGGAGCTTCAGGCAATGTAGACTTCTGCTAGAGAAGTATCTGCTCCAGGTGGTTTGTCATTTGACATTTGACAGTAGGTCATATACTTTCAGTTTTAATCTGAGTTGGAAGATTAGCAAGAGAAAACTATTGATTTCCGCATGGATTAGACGAGCATGTGTCTCCTTGATGGTAGTTGATTTTTGACTGAGGATGCTGTTACAGTCTAATATCAATCTTTCTTGTATCTTTTCTTCGTCACTGAGAAGCACTAGTATTGGATATGTTCCTGTTGACCGTGATCCGTAGATTGTCCTTAAATTGTCATAGACATTCTTCTTGTCTTTCCTGTATGCGTAAGACTTAATCTTATATTCCTTGTTAATCACCATTTCCCTTGGAACTCTTAATTTCTATCAGATAGCCCTGACTGTGTTATTATAGTCTGACATTTAGATGAGAAAATGCTGTATTCTAAACAGCCCTTTCAAGGCTGATGTTTCTCTTTCAGTAGTCTCCGTATGGCAGCATCATTGTAATCAAACCAACCTTGATGTTTACGTGCAGTGCAACCAAAGGCTTTGGATGCATCTGAGTACACAGTGTCAGAAGAATGCAAAGTTTTACTCGACATTCTCAGAGTTCATATAAATTGTTTATTGTTGGCTGCACGGTTCTTAAACAAACACATTAACTTTTGTGCGCTTTGTTACCTTGTGTTCGTCTGCTTGCCGGAATCTGGATGCTGATGTTGAACACTAGGAGTGCGTAGTCAGTCCAGCAATTTGAGCCTCTCATGACCTTCGTCACTCGGGCATCCTACCTGTCTTTTCTACTGACGATGGTATAGTCACCGTGATGACATTGTTTGGGGTGCGGGTGCATCCAAACATCCTATTTCGGTTTGGCAGATGGAAGAATATGCTGATAATTGGTAGGTCTTGCTCAGAGCATTTCCACAGAAGGAGAAGTAGTTAGTTGTTATTGCATTAAAATCACATTTGGCGATGGGATTTAGCAGTACGTGACGATCTACAACATCTTCAGCACTGAGGTAACCAAGTATTATGAACTTGTCTAATTACTTTGCGCCCGCGATAAGACTACAGATTTTCATACAATTTGTCTTTGATCTCATCTAGGTTAATCATAGTGGATACATAAGCGCTGATGATAACTGCATGTCCTTTTCCATACAGCGGGAGTAGTTCCATTTGTATTAGTCTGTCATTCACACACTTTGGGTGACTTGCGAGTTTGTTTACTGGACGTGTTTTGATGGCAAACCCTATATTCCACCTTCATGTCAACTCTTCTTTACTTCAGCTACTCCAGAAGAAGGTGTTGGTTGCTGATGCTTCGGTGAGTTACACTTCCTCTGGTCTATCTGCAGATTTAGTGTACATTATTGTGCGCACAGTTCAGTCCTTGTATTTTTGTTAGGTTCACGACCCTGAGATCCTCATCAGCGGTATGCTGATCAGAGTTAAGGTGGAGCAAACAATGTTTCGGGCACGTTTTCTGGTACCTATCTCGTGCTGGGGAATTGAGCAGTGTTATCCTAAATAGATTTGCTTCGTTTCCAAGGGGCTGCCGAGTTTCACTGTTGCTACGGTCCAGTGAAAAGCGACCTTATTCCCTGTGTGAATGTTTGTATGTACAGCTCCTAGTGCATCCACATCTGCTGCTTTGCAGTTCACCCATCGACACAGTACCTGAGGATATATGGGTTGGAGATGGATTATATCATGGCTTTCACATGAATTGGATTTATTTAATTGAAAGTTCGCTTTCACATGAATTGGATTTATTTAATTGAAAGTTAAGTCACACTCACTGTTTCGTCCAGGTATGTCTGAATCCAGTGGCACGACAAAGTCTAATGTCTACTAATAATTTGATTTTTTTAAGATAAAAATATTTTGTGGTGGGTTGTTGGGTGTCCAGCATAAGAAAAAATCTGTATCTTGATTGATTTGTATCCTCCTCATCTTTGTAAAACTGCTTGCGTGATATTTTCTAGGAGGGGTGAATTTCTGTTAGAATTTAAGAGGCTATCTCAAAATTGTATCTATTGATCTATTGATTTTTTAAGGTGGAGCAAACAATGCGAATTAAGTGTTTTAAATTTTTTAAAATAGTTCTCAAAATGGCTTCAGTTACTAAAACTGCTTGTTGATTCAGCATAGTTGCATTTTATATAGTTTATAAATTTCCATCTGTTTTAAAGTTTTATATTTTAAAATGTGTGGCTCGCTGCATACTTCTTCTCGAATAATAAAAACTTTACCTATAAAAAGTACAAGCAATATTGGCGCGGATTCAAAAGAAGTTATTACTTTTTCAAATGTTCAGTCCGTTTTGGTTTTGAAGGAAAACGTTTTGCAATTTACCCATTGCCCTCCCCCTCCATGACGATTATGTTCCGAATTTGCGCAACATTAACTATATTTCTGTCATAGGAATCTGTTTTTGCACTAAAAGTATCGAAGGTGTTTTTGAACTATATTTTCTTGGACAATATTGTATGGGCAGAATTAGATTAACATGTAGGTCTCTGCTTTTTTTTTATATATATATATCTGACAGCAGTCAGATCAAAAAAAAAAAAAGTAGAGACCTACTTGTTGGTCTAAGGCAGAATGAAATAGTCGAAGAATATAATAATAATAATAATAATAATAATAATAATAATAATAATAATAATAATAATAATAATAATAATAATAAATTAAACCGGAACTTGTGAAATGTGAAATTCGCAAGCTATATTATTCTGGTTTCTTTCTTTGTGTGCTCCCTCCTTTGCGCTCCAAGGCAGAAACTGACTAACAGGGAACCAGACTAGATTTATACTCTTCACATGGAAGGTAATTCATCTTTTCGTGTTATGATTTGGCAACGTGTGCACAAACGTAAATTTGATACCAACAGTACCACTCCACCACCAACACCATCATTATCAACATCGTCATCATGAGCATGATCATACTTTTTTTTCCGCCAAAACTAATAACACGATAAAGTCATGAAAAGACAACATATCACAAGTTATTATTTTTTTTAAAATGCTCTGTACACAGTAGAGCTTGCTTTGTTACCTTTATACTTATCGATCATCCTCTAAATTTCCTTCTTTTTTTTTTTTTATCAGGTTATGTTTCATTTTAGCTTCCTTGTCTGATTTTTGAACTCCTTGTCAGATTTGGCACCCATATCAAAATGGATATTACAAAATATTGCTCAGAAAGTAGACACAATTTTTGTACCACCTTCGTCTAACCTGTTGAACACTAAGTAGAACTGAACACACATTCAGCTAGCTACGATGTCGTAGCCTCAACTTGTTTTGTCGTGTCCACAAAAGGACTAAGGTACTAATATTAGTACTAACATTCAGCGATATAGAAAATATATCCTATGGAGAAATTTCCTTCCAAGGAAATGAAATTTTTCATTCAGTGTTGAATACTATCACATGGCTTTGTCATTGCAATAATAATTATGGTAATGATTACATAACTGTCAGTGCAAGAATAACATGGCATAAAATAATCTCACCTTTGCAGTCAAGCAAGCCAGGTATAGATGATAATGGATAAGTGAGTAATTATCCTGGATTATTGTAATCAAATACCCCAAAATTGGTAATAATAGGTGTCCTTTGAGTAATAGGGCTTTGAATTCAGTGAGAGGATGTTTATTTATAGAGGAAACAAAGTTTAGAGGCACAGTTGCTTACTGTGGTGTGTTCTAAACTGGCTGAAGCATTATAAGCTGAAATGGTAATATACCAGGACTGCTATGGTAAAAGGTTCTGGGTAGACCATTGCATATATATTTTAATTTAGATGTATGGAACATGGATTCAGAAATAATTACTAAAATAATTCACCTAGGAAGCTGCTTTATACAAAGATAAATGTTAAGAAAATTCACTTGTGTTAGAAAACAAAAGTTACATTCCCTTAATTGTTACTTGAGTTTTGAGAAGGTTATTTTAAAGACATCTAATTTCAATCTTTGATGGGATGCACAAAGTAATTGCATCATTTTGAAGATATTTTGCAGAACTTAGGTATCTGTAGGATTTCTTTCTTAACCAAGATTTTGTAATCACTAAAAATTGGGTATGAAATATGTGTAGGATGTATGGGTTGGGAGATATTTTCTTTAGAGTAACTGTATTACTCTGTTACTTCTGGAAATAATATTTAAATCAATATCCAAATGTTGATAGAGTTAAAATGCATGTTGAGGTAAATGAAAATCGCGAGGTTTCATATGAAAACAAACACCCCCGCCAAAAAGTGACAGATACTGAATAATTTTTACTTCATTTATGTTTCTGGATTTTTTTTATTCCATCAGGAAATATTATGAAATTGTCAAATTTATTGCTAAGATGATTATTACTTAAAAGATTTATATTTTTGTTTTAAACATTGCAAATTGCTTCTTAAACTAAATTATTGAGGATGTTTCTTAGTTTTTATTATGTTCTGTTTCACTTGCTTCAGCACTCTTTCAAGTTAATATTGCATATTTTTCATTTAGAGTATTCTAATTTTATCAGTTTACACATTGACCTATTATACACATAGCATTTTGTTCTAGATAACAAATTGTCAGCTTATTATTGATTCAAAATGGAATAAAAGAAAAAGGTTCAGAATGTGTATCTGACATTTCTGTTAATTAATGTTTGCTGTGGCAACAATTTACATATATCAGAATGGAGTTTTCATTACTTTTGAATAAGGTTAAATAAAAAAATAAGTTTTTTAATTGGCATATAGACAAATAATACTTATTGATTTGAAATTTTGCCTGCAAGCTTGGTGTGTCTGCAAAATCAGCATTGAAGGTTGATACTTGTGCAATCCAAAGATGATGATCATTATTATATTGTAACATTGTTATATAGAAGATATTGCAAATGCTTCAGGTAAAAATTAAATAAAATTAATTTTTGTTGTATTATTTAAAACATTTATTTTATCAGTTGTAACAAAAATGTGTATTTTCTTCCAGGTACTATTTTAACTGATGGAAGAAACAGAATTCTAATTATATGGCAAGAAAACTATCAATTCTGAAATGCTTAATCCTGTGTTGCATTGTATATGCCTTGGGAGTAACATTCATGCTTGGCTTTTACTCATTGAGTGCTGTAAATATAAACTCATGTCCCTGTCCTGAAACTATCATCAATAAACATGTGCAATCAAGATCTCATCTGGCTGATCAAAGTGCAGCAGAGCCAAGAAAAGATAACTTTTCCAAGGGAGATAATACAAGCTGGGACCAACATAAATTGGGAGTGATAGTACCATTCAGAGACCGTATAGAAGAACTTGTACAATTTGTACCCTATATACATAGTTATTTTAGCAGGAAGAAAGTTAGACACAAAATATATGTCATCAACCAAATGGATAATTTTAGGTAAATGATTGAAATTTTGTTAATATTTGAATTTTTTTCTTTATGAGCAGTTTTAAGATACATGTTACTTGTTCAATTGAAATTGATAGTAAATGTTTAATATTAAAAGTACATTTTTACTGTAATAGCCTGATTCAGACATTACAAATTCAAGTATGAAATTATAGGTTAAAACTAATCTTTCATCTGTTGCATGTACTATGCCTTCTATGCAGCTACATATGATCAAAATTTGTTAATTGTAAGCTAAAAGTTCATTTTTAATTTATTTTACTGAGTGATTTCAAGGTTATGTATGTGTGATTTCTTTAAAATGTTAAACATATGAAGATACTATGATACTCAATGTCAATAAGTTTTCCATTTTTTGGTACTTTTTTGCAGATTCAATAGAGCATACCTCATTAATGTGGGATTTCAGCTTAGTTACAATGAATGTGATTACATTGCTATGCATGATGTGGATTTACTGCCTCTGAACATGAATCTTAACTACAGCTATCCAGACAAAGGTCCTTTCCACGTGTCTGCACCTGGTCTTCATCCTGTGTACAACTATCCGACTTTCATTGGAGGCATACTGCTTATTAACAACAAGCACTTTGAAATGGTAAACCATTAAGGAGAAACCATTTATCCTTGCCATGCAAAGATTGTATGATAAAGGTGGTTAGGATAAACTTTAACATTCTTTAGTTTATTATAGGTTAGGTAGAGTTATAAGATGTATTATTTCTATATGTTTGTCATTTTGACAGAATTTATGCTATGAACCATATCACTCCATCTGATCATTAACTTTCGTTTTCTTCACAATAATTTTAGCAGAACAAGAAGAACCTCCACCAAACTGTATGGATAGTTTGCTCTTTGAGTAAAGAAGAAGCTAGTCAATCTTTTTGGTCCAAGAGTCAAAAGTCAGTGTCATTGAAAAGAGAAATCTTGTTTCTGCACAATAATCCTCTACATTACTTGGACTAAACTTTATGGATAGCTTATACCAGGGGTATGGAAGACATTTATAAATTTCATGATCAAAATGTCAAATGTTAAGGTTGTTGATTGACAGAAGAAAATGGTTTTGGCACAATATTGTTAGTTCCACACCTTAGACTTGGATGAAAGTTTGTGGCTGACTTGTACTTAGAGAAAGAAAGAAGCCTATCAATTTCAGGGTCACTATGGCTGAAGAAAGATTCTGTTTGCATAATAGCATTAGTTCTAGACATTCTTCATTTGAAAGAGCTTATATACCTAATGATTATTTATTTTTATATAGTTCTTCATTTTAGCATTTCTGGATGTAAACCAGAAAAGATTATGAAATGGTATGTTGTCTGACTTCCATCTGTTAGCTCAACTTTGATATCACCACTACTATTAAACTGTGTGGAGGACTGCCATAAAACTTTTGCACATGCGTTCATCCTAAGCTTTAGCTGAACCAAAGTGAAAATGGTGTTGCAGATATCCAATATGGCCACCTTTGCAAAGCTAACTTTTCCAGAATGAATGGTCATATCAAAATGGAGTTTTCACTGAAAGACTTCTTATGATATCTAGTTGGTCTTAAATGAAATTGGTGTCAGTCTGATCTTCAATATGGTCACTGTGGCAGCCATCTTAAAAGATCTTGTTAATCCTATTCCTATTGAACAGAAAGACATATAATCATGGGTTTTTGCCAGAAGACTTGCAATGTTGGTCCTAAGTATAGATGGTCAAATCACATGGGGTTTTCACTAAAATACTTCTTATGAAGACCAGTTGGTCTTGCCAATTTGACATCCATTATGGCCACTACAGCTGTCATGTTGAAAATCTTGTTATTTCTACTCATTCTGAATGGAAAGTCATGTCAGCAATGGTTTTCTCCTATGAAAAGTTTCCTTATAACATCAGCATATAGAGATATAAGTCTTCTACATCCCAAATCCAGCTAAAACTCTTTTCTTTTTATGCTGCTGTATTTCATGTAATTTTTTGTACATTTCAAAATAATTATTAATTTCATAGTACAAAAAATTATATGTGAAATAAATAATTATCATTTTGTGGTACTGACCATGTATGAAAAATAATGGATTGCTTCTAAACAAAGGTCTACAGAACACACAATACTTGACAACCTAACGGTATTGATGTATAACATGAATGTACAAATTTTGTCTCATTCTGGTCTCAACTCAAGAATCCAATTACGATAAAAATTAACGAACTCCAAAGACTTTGTTGTTAGTAGTGAATGAGAGAGAGAGAAATGGCTGAAATAATGTCACAAGCTCATCTGCATTTAGGCCATACTTTCTATCTGTTATTGTGTGTTGTGTTGGTAAAATGATTGGATGGTCTAAACATGTATTAGTTGTGGGTATTAGTTATTGGTAAATTTGTATGCAACTATATGATACAATATTGTCTAGAAATTAAGTGCAAATTGCAATCTTACAGCAAAAGGGACCTCATCAAATTGCAATAAAAAGTAAAAGAACTAAACAAATTGTTTTAGTTAATGCAATTGTGTTTGAATGAGAGAGAGAGAGAGAGAGAGAGAGAGAGAGAGAGAGAGAGAGAGAGAGAGAGAGAGAGAGAGAGAGAGAGAGAGAGAGAGAGAGAGAGAGAGCATTGTGTAAGTGTGCAAGACCATATTTATTGAAGGTGTTTTTTTTTGGTAGCTTTTAGAGAGAAAGAGATTACAGGTCAATTACAGTTGTATTTTCAGTTACCTGACAACTGTGATCTTTCTCAACTAGGATACTACTATATTCCATTATCAATTGACACAGAGGCCCCAAGTGGTCTAAATCGATCTCCGTTACGGATCACTGCCATTTCACCTCTGTCTGCATGGGTTCGAGTCTAAGATTCCTCGAATATGGATATGTGAGAAAGCTTGCCAATAGCTTCTTGTGGGTCGGTGGTTCTTTCCACAGATTTTCTTCCTCCACCATTAATGCTGCCTGCCATTTATAGCCTATTGTGTGCTGAAAAATGGTGTTAAGCCCCGAACACCAACAATCAATTGAAACAGCTCTTAATCAGTGATTAATGTTTTAATTACAATATAGTTTTGCAACAATCATATGGCTGTGCAGTATTATTTACATGCAAATTGAATATGCTTAAAGCTTTAGTCAGGTTATTCCAGTTGAAACCAAATAGAGGGTAAGATTCAACAGTTGAGGTCAAATCAATGTGGCTGCTAATAGAGAAATGAGGAAATTAAATTGTGTCAGTGTGCTATTAGAGCCATTGTACATGCAGATATTGTAAGGACAAGCAATCATGACTTGTTATTTGTACTTGCTAATAAAGATAACAGTAGCGGGGAATAAATTCTCAATAAAATCTTAGTTATATCCAAAACAGTCCTGGACTCCTAATTGTAAAATCCTTGTGCAACCTCAAATGTTCTGTAAAGGCCTTTTTCTAGCTATTAAAAAGCACCAGTAGATATTATATTGATAATAGGAGAGTTTATCAATCAGTCATTGTATTTTCTCACAAGTAAAGATAAAAAAAGGGTGGATCATTGAATGAGAGTAGATTAACAGAAGAATTGCATTTCAGTGAGAAATTATTAAAGGCCTTTTTGTATGACTATAATTTGTGATTATTTCTTTATTTCTGATTTTATGTTTCATTATTCACTGTCATATGAGAAGTTAAAATTTTATTTGAGGCAACAAAGTTTTTCATTGGCATTATATGAAACATATTCTCAGCAAAAAGTGTATTTGTAGTGAACTTCTTGAGTAATAAAAAAATCAAAATATGTGGTAAAGAAAAGTAATAAAATAATGAAATGCTAAGTGATCTGTCAGCACATCATAGTTTTACATATCCATATCATACATTGGTATTTTTTCAAACTGCTTGAAATGCAACTTCTCTTCTTGATCAAATAAAGAAGACATCAAAACATATCAAACAGTTGGAGAAATGTTAATTGAGGCAACATATAGTTGTTTTTAATTTGGGATTATATCAAATATATGGTCAGAAAAAATCACATGGGTAGTTTGATGTATTGTTCAACTTTTTTTTCTAAAAGCTTTTTGAAACATGAACTTCTTGATTAATTAAAAAAATTACAAAATAATTTAAATATTAATAAATGAAAAAGTAATTGACCTTTCTGCATAATCATAAATAGTAATTCTTTTATTTCTTAATCATTTCCTTCATTATGTGATAACATACTTCAGAACTTACCCAAAGTTAATCACTATTTACACTTAGCTTTCATCATTGGATGATCTGAATCGTACCTCTGCATATTTTCTAAGCTTCTAAGCTATTTGAAATAGAAACCCTTCCAATTTTAACATCAAAATATGAGGTTAAAAATAACACAATAATACAACTGATAAAATCCACCTTCATTGTATATAATCATGATTATATTCTAATTCATTTTTGTTAAACAAAATGGCATTATGCTATTTTTGATTTCTCTTGCAAGCATACATCTTCTTAGCAGAATTTTTATGTATGATCATTTAAAGGATTTTCTGACAAATACAATGTTCTGTGTACAAAAAATACACTTTTAAATAATTATTTTATAGCTGGATTATGTATGAAAAATTAAAAGGTACAAAAATTCCATGAAATACAGTATATTGACAAATGGCAGTAACTTGTACCCATTAACTCCCTTTGCCACCAACATTGTAACATGAATATTAAGTTATCATTTTTATTTTGCTTTTAATCATTTCATACCTTCTAAATGCAGTTAACACAAGAAATACAAAGCAAGGCAAGATCCATATGAGACTTTCTTGTGTTTAAAACTGGCTCTTCTGCAAGAAGGAGCAAAATGCAAAGATAAGAGGGCAAAAGCTCACAAGACTAGTACAGATGTAATTATTATTAACAAATCCTTTCTCGGCAACAATTCTGGGGTTCCATGCCATCCCCACACTTAAAATCAGATAGATGAATCTTCCACCACTATGACAGATTTTGGCTAGACACTTGCAGATCTGTTGGGGGCTCCAAGTGGTTTAAAGCACTTAACCATCATGAATAACTGCCATCTCACATCTGTCTGTATGGGTTTGACTCTTGAGCTCAACCAGTATGGGTATGTGAGAAAACTTGCCTTTAGCTTCTTGTGGGTTGGTGGTTCTTTCTGGAGTTTTACCGGGTTTTTCCTCCATCATTTATACTGCATGCCAAATATAACCTATCTTGTGCTGAAAAGTGGCATTAAATCCCACAACAACATCAACAGCAGATATGTTGCAGTCACAGTTAACTATTTGTCATCAGATTTGGGGGTTTCTGGTGATCAACCTGTTTTTATTTATATGATTTAACCTTAAGCTACCCACCTTTGCCCTGGACAAATATTGACTGTGGATCTGCTGTCAATCAGTTTTGATAAGTTTTGAATCTTTGCTTTCCCCACCCCAGACCTAATTACCAAAAGTAATTAAAAATATACTGGGTCATAATTGCAATTCGATTTGCATAGCTCTTATGTGGCAATTCCTGAATTAATGATCTAATCAAGCTAGCAAAAGACTTGTCCAGGAAGATTACAGCCAAATAAAATTTCCTCAAACAACTAAGGTCGCAGGTGATTCATTTCTGACTGGAATTTTTGCTCTTCATTATTAGCTCTTGTCAGGACAGCCTTATGAAAGAAAGAATTCAGGGAGAATCCCTTGTGCAAGAAGGCCTTCAACTTTGAAGGCTTATGAGGGAAAGTGGCATGTTGTTAGGGACGGATTTGGAGTCAGTACCATAATCCCTTTAAATGCATTGATTCTTCAGTTACTTTTCTTTTACCAGTTACCATCAAAGGCTAGTACTCCACGATATTTGACACATCCATGGCAGTGGAGATACCACTCATGATAAAGAGCTATAAGTCTTCTAGCCAATTTTATTTGAATGGACCAAAATTCTGCAGTCTGGAATCTGCCTTGGGTCTTAACATTGGCGCGGTGCAGAGCCATTAGCCAGGACCTATGCTTAATTTGTTATAATACCGGTGAGTAAGTTACATGTCCTATTAGTGAACCAGAACTATCACTCAGTTCAGATTAGCTGGTTCAGTGAATCTCATGATCAGTCAAGCATTATGGTCAATAACCATTACTGTCATTGGGCAGTCAGAGAGTTATCATTTGCTCTCTCATCTATAGATAAGTCAAGAGCAGTGCAAGATCATATCTGCCCAAGAAGATGGGGAAAGCTGGATATCACCCCTCAAGCCCTGACTTTATGGTTTAAGGGGGTTATACAGCATGACCTACTCTGATGCCTCAATAGGTCAGAGTTGCCTTTTGAGGATTTCATCTCATAAAATTAGAGCTATCTCTGCTGTTCTTGCATTCAAATGCAATGTTTTGATCCAAGACTTAATAGAAACTGCAGGCTGGCTGAATCAATCTTCTCAAATTTGTATCTTTATGAATTTAGCTTCACAGAGACAAGATATAGTGGGCCATGTGGTTGTGGCCTAGACAACCACCAAACCTAATTAAACCAACACAACCTCTTAGATGTGCTGGATTCACCAGTGCATTGTGATGGTAAAAAGACTTGAGTAATCATCTTAACCTGATAGAGCAGGGATAGATCAAATGACCATAGGCTGTGTTGCTTTAAGCAGAAGATCTTATTGTTTACCAATACCTAGGAATCCAATCCTTCCTTAGAAATATACTTGTGGTATTGGTGTGTTCTTCTATTATTCTTGTTATGTTAATGTGATGGGATGTAAATTTAAAGGAGAAAAGGCATAATTTACAGTAAGTTATGTTTCTTTGAGAATACTTACACTATCACATTACTTGAAAACCCTCCCATCCACCCTGCTATGTGAGCATCATTGTTGATGCTTTGCTCAGCTAAAAGCTGGTGATACCTAGTGGTGACACCTATTGGTGGTAAGAGGAGCTAATAGGCAAGAGTTATTGCCATTTGTCTGAATGATACAGACAGAAAAGACATCTTTTTATCTTTCAGTATGGCTGAATTCAGGAGGTATGGCAACCATCTTGAAAATCTTGTTTTTGCTACAGATCTCTTAAATAGAAAGTCATATTGACATGGGATTTTTGCCATAAGACTAATTAGGGCAGTGAGTTAAATGCATCTGGTTCTGATCTGACTTCAAAATATGACTGCCATGATGAACATATTGAAAATTTTAAAACTAGTTCTAATGAACAGAGTGTCATATCAACATAGGACTTTCATTAGAAGTCTTCTGATGGTGTCTGGATTGTCATAAATGAAAATGGTGCCGATTTTATTCATTGTAGCTGCTACAATGGTTAATTTGAAGATTTTTATTGCACAAACATAACACATGGCATTTAAAATGAAGAAATGGTCTTATTTTGAATTCATAGACATTTTTTTGGGACTGTAGCATATCAACGTTTTTGAGTAGTTCTTGTTGGATAATGTGCTGCTTGTCTATGATGATTAATCTATCCATATAGTTTATGATAAATAACCTATCCATAGTCTATGATGAATAATCAATCTACATAGTCATAATCTGTCCATATAGTCTACGATGAATAATTTGTCTATATAGTCTATGATGAATAATCTATTCATGCAGTCTATGATGAATAATCTGTTCTTACAGTCTTGGTTTGTCCATACAGTCTATGTTTGCCTGTCCATACATTTAAATTTCTGTCTTCCATTTGCCTTTCTGTTTCAAAAAGTTCATTTAGCAAAATCATGCTTAAGAGACATGTTTATATGCATAACAAGATTACATGATTAGATTTTAAATACATTAAAAAAAATTTCTCATATTTTTTAATTTTTGGACTTATCAATTTTGGGGGTGGGTGGAAGCTAAGGATGGGAAGGTGAAAGTCTTATTAGCATGGTTACACGGAATCCATTTAAGTCTCATATGTGTATATGCAGATGACCAAATTAGATGTTTAAAACCAATGTTGTCTTCTGATTCAGTGGACTTTCTTATCGTCATTGTTGGCATATTTGTTTTCTTATTTTAATAGTCATTAAGTCATATATGTTTAAATATTTTTATATTCATTGTACCTTAATTAGTAAAAGATAGATGTATTTTTTTAAGATAAATGGAATGTCAAACAGATATTGGGGATGGGGAAGAGAGGACGATGAACTCCATGTACGACTGAAAAAAGCAGGATTGACAGTAAGAATAATTCTAATATTACTGATTATGTTATCATCAATATTTCTTTAAATACCAGTTAAACATGGAATTTCCCCAGCATAAGCAAGCTATATGATAGCTGTACATAAACTTTCATGTTCTAGGTTAATGGATCTATTAATCATGAGCCTGCTTTTATGGAAGCATGGCATAGTGACCACCTTGGCTTCCATGTACATATCATTTTTTTCCTTTACCTTCAGTGTGTGTCAGAGACCCAAAAAAGTTTTAATTTGACTCAGTTCTGATGCCAAGATTTGTTTAATTACTTACTTTGACCCTCAGTTCTGACACCAAATGGATTTTTGACTCATGATTTTTCACCCTTTGGATGAAACACTGTATGCCCTTCTGCAGGGATGGCACTGGTTTTAAATAAGTTGTCACCAAGAAAATCAACAATGTCAATATTTTGTCAACAGTTTTCAGAAAGAGTCACCATTTTTATAATACATTACTATTCATTTATCTCAACATCTTCAAAAGCAAGTTAATATTGTAGACATAAGCAGATATTTCGATGGGGGGGGGTGTTCCAAAAATAATATGAAATTCATATAAGTGAAATTTTTAAGAGATGACCCATTGTCAGTGACTAGGATTTATGCAGAGAAAAAAAAAATGAAACTTTTTATTAAATGAAGACAACTTATCTGAAATACACATGTGAATTGACAACTTAATTTGTGGCCATATAGTTGTTTATATGTTGCATGTACATGTACTTCAGTTGGCCTACATTTTGGTCAGCTAGAGACAACTAACATGCTGCCAAGGCTACCAAGGGGATGAAGCTATTAATAAGGAAATAAAAACATGAACAAATTAAAAAATTTCACATCTTTGTGAGATCTCCCATCTTCATTTAACTCAATGGCCAGATATTTATTGTTTCAAAATATTGCAACTATAATTTGGGTTTTAAACCACCAGCAATCGTAAGCATTAACTTTTTGTTGCAAACAGGAAACTTTCCCAGCACAATAAATATGTTCTGATCACTATGAAAAGTAAAACAATGCTTTTATTTAAGTTTGTTGCTGGCTTTCTTTGATCAAAGGTCTTCGGCTTGCTCTGATGAAGTTTCATGTGTTATTGAGGGTGTCACTAAAGTCACTCTTTAAAGGACCAAATGAATACCTATTTGTTATTGCTTCATTCACATAGTATATATTCAGAATAATCGATGCTTCAAAGATAATAGGATTCTTTGAAGTTTCTACAAAACTGATTTTTCTGGTACATTTTTCAAAACTGAAAAATGTTGCCGTCACCTGGTAGAAGTGGCTATTTAGTTCCACCTTCAGAGTTGGTCAATTAGAGTTAGCCAGGTTGCATGACTATTTGGGTTATATTACAGCGCAGAGTGCTAAGGCCAGACATCAACATATAACAGTACTGTGTTAGGGTGCTTTGTCAATATGAACAAAGAACTTGTCAATGTAACAGTAGATTCCAATGCAGTTTTATATCGAGGTTGCAGCTTCCTGTCATGGTGTCCTTGAATTTCTCAGCTCCAAACTCCAGACTGTATATACATTTTTTAACAGCCAAAAATATTGTCTCCAAAAAGATCACCATATGGCATATTTTGTTGTCAATAAGGAAAGCAAAATCACAATTTGTTAATTGGTGAAGCCCAGTGCGATCCTTGCTTCTGTTTCTTTTTATGGCCATCCAGAACTTGATTAAGGTTAGTTTTAGTTTTTTTTTATAGTAAGTTCAAGTTAAAGTGTTTTACTTTTTAGGTAAATGAAATGCAGGTGGAAAACAAAGGGAGCATCTTGCTCATTTTGTGATTTTCATTGTTATTGTGACCCCATTGACTCCATTGCTTTCACATCACCATAGAATGCAACTTTTCCTCTTCGATTTCCATCATACATTCATGTCTGTGGATCACATTTCAGATTGCTGTGTTTAAAAAATCTGAATTTTTGTTTCAGCTTTTAGTACATTAAATGTAACTAATGTGTATGTTATTTAAAATAAATCAGAAATCATCCAGTCTGTTTCCTGACCCATCTCAAGAAGAGAGACAATAGTTTTATGCAGTTTAAATAAAAAAAACATATTTAGACACAGGCCCAGGGCTAGTGACTAAAATAAACTCACAAGACATTTAAATGAAATTTCACAAGCCAAAATCTTCCTTTTTTAATATTGTCACACAATGTTAGAATAGCTACAGTTCGGATATATTAGGGTTCAAAGGGGTTAGAAGGTAATACAGATGCAATTAGTGTCCATCACTACAATGACTAGGAACTTGATGGCTCAGGTGTTCACATTTCTCTGCTGGATTCTCTTTGTGAATCCTGGTCAGAACAGGAGTTTACATAATTTGATTTGTTGTTTGCTGTAAGAGCAAACAATGAATAGCCTTCCCCCATCTTTTTTAGTTTTGCTTACAATGTTCACAATGTAAAACTGAGTCAACCAAAAGTTCTGAAATTTATTTTTGTTGGGTTTTGCTGGTAGCTAATTGCTTCCTAAATTAGCTTCAGAAATGAACAATTTTTCAACACCTGAAATGATCATGCTTTGCATTCTATATATTCAGTATAATCTGACCTCAAAGAAACATTGCCGCTGTTCTTGAACTTGTAAAAAATATAATATGTATGGTTTAAAAATACTCATTTAAAGCAATGATATGTAATAACTTATGTTTTTGTACATGTATCTAGCATCTATTTGATTTACCTATAATGGGTTGTTCCACTTCCTGATCCAGATCCTACCTATGCAGATTTGTACAATGGGTTCACCCACTGCAGCCTTCAAACACATCTCACTAGCTATTGTCAGTCAATTAAGTAATATGTTTGCCATTAATTGCTGCTATTTACATTGCACAAGGGATAGTTTACATCAGCTCCAGTCATGACTTATTGCTGTTATTACATGCTGCATGTAACAGACAAAGACTGAAACTGATTTTGTTTTCTATTTTTGAAGATTACTGAAAATTGTATTTTCTTTAAACATGGGGCTTTGGGATTGCAAAATCATCTTTTTGCATGACATGCCATGCTTCAATTTGATTGAAATCTCTGTTTCATGTAGAGCAGTGGTGATCTGATTTAAATTAACACCATATTATGGCAGGTATGTTAACATCTTGAAAATCCATTTACACCTTTCATCAGTGAGATTAAAGTTTCCTCAGGCAAATTAAATTTTTTTTGGACAAGCCCTATGGGCACTTCACTTAGAATACAGGATGGGCTTAATGTGAAATAAGAGGGCCATGGGCCATCAAATTGTTTTGTAATTTATAACCTCAGGTATAACACAATTCATTTCTGCCAGTAGCACATCAAACATACACATAATCATTTTTTCAGAATGCAATTAGAGTTGCTCTGTCTCCTCCATCTACAAGCCATCTGTAAGTTGAAGTTAGGAAAAATAAGTCCCTTTTGAATGCAAAGACCTGTTTGTAGTGTCACCTCTCTTAAAGCCAAATGTCTGGCATTCCAGCATGTCTTCTGTAGACAGATTTTTATACAGTACAATCTCAGTTGTAACCGCCATAACCTGAAACCAATTCTTCAATATTGTTTCTCAAACAATCAATTATATGTAAGACTACCTCATATATAAATAATGTCATCCAGGTCAGAGATGATTTTAATTTAACGCCATGTTTATATTGACCTGTCACAAGATTGGCATTGTTTAAAATTTAACATGATAGATTGCTAAATTATTTTTTTACCATATATACTGACTTACAAGCCAAATATTCAACTCTAAACTGGACTGACCTAGATCTGCCATTGCATAATGCACTGTCATATCTAGGTCTGTGCTGTTTATTAGGCACAATCAGTAGAATAAACAACATACACTCTGATCTGCTGACAGATGATGTGACATTGGGTTGGATTCAATGTTGTTTACAGTTGGACTTGACTGATATGCAAGTATATTCACTATGTGCATATCAGTTTGTTTTTTTTTGTTGAAAATTACATATTTGAGGGGTGCATAAGATCTTGGATTAGGGAAGGTGGTCCTGTTGTCTTTGCAGGATTTTTTTTGGGAGGGGGACCTTTACCTTGTTTGGTTTCTAACATTGGCAAGATGCTTAGAAATTACTATCCTATGAATATTTTGTAGCAAATATGTTTCTTAAGTGCTCTGTCATGAAATGAACATTGGTGATACATACTTTTTTCCGAATTTTCAGGTGTTGCGGCCAAACAATATTACTACAGGCAAGCAAACATTCAAACATGTTCATAATACAAGAAATAAGCCAAGGGACAACAAGAGATACTTTGATCAGAGTTCAGTAAGTACTTAAAACTCCTTCGTCATATATGCAACCAGCATGATAGGATTGAAATTAAAGAAAAGACTGAGTTGAGAAGAAAACATTTGCAAGTTAAATTTTTTTGTTAAAATAGCTAAGAATTCATACTCACAGTACATCCTACATATTTGTTTCCATGAATTGCTATGTAAATTGACAAGGCTTTCATATCAGTGTGCATTCAGAGCCTAAAAGAAAGAAATTATATAGGCAAAGATGTGGTTAATGACATGCCAAGTTGTAACACGTTTACATATACCAACGTGAGTGGAGGAGTAAGAAATATGAACAAGTTAGCTTATATTTCCATGCTTTGCTTAAATATACAGTAAAAGACACAAACATTAAGTGAATGTTGATACACAGATAGGATGGAGCACATCCATTATTAGACCACTGAAGTTTTTCTTATGACCTTAACACCTGTACTAAATTTTGACAGTTCTTTGCCATAGTTACTACAGCTGGGTACCATAAATAAATTTACACTACAATGTGACCCCACTATAACACAGTAGCTATGAGCTATAGAACCCAAATGTGTTATAGACCTGTGTTATAAGCAACCAGGTCAGTTAGCAGAAAAAAATCGTGTATATACCCCCCCAAAAAATGTGTGGTGGTAGTGGTAGTTAGTAAATGTGAGAGCTTCATAGGCAGTCATCAATCATCTTAAATTTATGCATATTAAATGAGAAAACAGATTAGTCTTGCATAATATTTTACTTTATTAAGAGAACCACACATTGGTACATACTGTTTATATAAACATGTCTAATGCATAGCAATGAATAAAGTATCAATACCGTGTACTCACCAGCGAATCATGTCATATACATTGAATCCACAACACAATTCCATCGAAAATATGTATACACAGAGATTTAAAATATTCAAAAATTTTGTCACAGGTAATATAGGTCTGAATTCAGTGAGGAAACAAAATATCAGTCATGTTGTTGTTCTGGGGCTTAATGCCATTTTTCAGCACACAATAGGCTATACATGGCAACCAGTATTAATGGTTGAGGAAGAAACTGGGAAATCCATAGAAAGAACCACAAGAAGCTACTGGCAAGCTTTCTCACATATCAACATTTGCCGAATCTTAGACTCAAATCCACACAGACAGTGGTGAGATGGCAGTGATCCATAATGGAGAGTGCTTTAGATCATTCTGCCACTCGGGGCCCCGCACAATCATGTAATCAATGATGAAGCACATTTACTTTTCAGTACTCCAAAAGTCGGTAAAAGTTTGTTTTAAGCACAGTGTGTAGAGTTCATAGCATAAATTTTTTTTCCGGTAAAAATGGAAACTTTCACAGCATTTATTGGTGTGGTCCCTCTTAGATTTGTCATAAAGAAACCCCCTATTGTTGAAAGCTAAAGGGGTTTTTATGTGTCTTTGTATCTCCATTTTGTATGTGCTTTTTGTATCAAGTTTTTATTGAATTTTGATTTTATTAATTTTGAATTAGGGTATGTACAACATTCAAATCTATTATAACTCAAGTTATTGTTTAACTAATAAATATTTTAATAATGCAATAGTAAGTAAAGAGAGAAAAAATTTAATTTTATGTTGTGTAGTCCAGATTTAAAATTAATAGCATTTCAAAATCTTTATTTCTTCAAATATATCTTTTATTTAATGAATGCATTACTGAGTTACTTTAGCATACAAGTTCAAAACAAGTCACTTCATGAAGTACAGGCAACCTGCACACCCAAGCTAGAGAGCATTAGGTGCCCGTGCAACATGTTTACGATATAGCTGTTTAATTATATGTATTAGTTTCTAGCTTAAGTTTTTAGCTAATTGTTTAGTAAAGGTAATTATTTAATTAAATGAGGAAGATTAATGAAAAAATTATAGTCAAATAAAGGTATAAAGACATTTGGTTACAAAAAAAAATATCAATGTAATTAATTTATAATATATTTGCTTATAAGCTGTAGTAGACATAGTAAAGCAGTGTGAGCAGTTAGGAAAGTATTGAATCTGTCTGTTAGTCTGTGTTGTAAATTAATTTTAATGTTCTAAATCTTATCACAATTTCACAATTCATTTTCTGTTGTAATTGCAGTATGAATCAAACGTTCTCGTCTGAATCAAGTTCCAAGCAATATTGTCCAGTTATTATAAATTTCAATGTAACTAAAAAGTCTGTGGATGGTCCATTTCATTTTCACATTGACATTGTTTACATATGATGATTCTTTCCACGACCTCGGCTTAGTTGGGTCTGTTGCAAGGAAAATGTGAGACATGAGTCAATCCTGTAAGTACTCACATGACACCACTCCTCATACATGGGAGTGTCTGAATCCAGTTTCTATTCTGTAGTATACTTTTAAATTAATTCTTACAGTGTAATATAATTCAAAGTCTGTGGACATTCCCTTCCATTTTTAGCATACATAAATTTCACTCAAATTCGTTTTCTTATTCCATAGTCCATATTCGTTTCCATATTTGATTCATTCATCTCTGCTGACTTTCCATTTTGAATCTTTTGGCACTATGGGTTATCTCTCTTCGCTTTGTAAAAAGAGGCTGTGACTATTAGAATTTCACAGCACAGCAAAAAATGTTCCAATCACATTGGAAAATGAAACAATCCATCAAATTTCATTGCTTTTATTTAAGTTCAGTAATAACTTACTTTGAAGAAAGGTTCTTTGTTTTTATTGAAGATTGTAGTCTGCTTTCTTTAATGATATGGCACATAAAAATGGGGAGTATTTTCTTTTAGTATGCAGCTATCCCTTGATAACTTGTGAACCCATTTATATTGTAAGGGGTCAGGTGTGGATACATTTTTGTTTTGGAAAATACCAAATTAATTGGACCCTTTTTGTTGAATTTGAAGAAAATTGTGATCAAAATTGGTAATTGAAACATTGATATATCACTTGTTTAATCATCAAAAATGGTGGTTACTACATTGGAAAATTAATTTAAAATTACCATAGTGAAATTTGCTAGTTTTTGTATTAAATCCATATTTTGTTAGATTTTCTTGGGAAAAAGTATTTTCCCAATCTTCTGTAATTAATATACATCAAACTGCAATATGTTGGTAAAAGCTAACAGGTGGCTACACTGTAAGAAATGAACACCAATTAAAGATGTCTTAACAGGCTGAATTAGTGTTTTAATCTTTTTGTTAATCAAGCAGCAGAGAGGGTGAACAGACCAATTTGCTAGAGACCTTATTTATGAAAAATAAAGGTTCCTATGAAGGCTGAAAAATAATATTGATGTTTAAAGCAAAAACATCTCTAATTGTATTTAGCTTTGCTTTATCTTCAACACTTTGTTTTTAGGTACTTTTATTTTACATGCTGGTCACACAGTATTGGTTGTTCACACTCTCAGCTGCTATAATTAAGCAAAGATTTTATCCAAACCTAACTGATGCTTTGATCTTGGATCATTTTAATTTATCATTATAAATTTGAACAAAACAGCTTGTGCTTTTGAAAAGAAATTTTTAAATTTAATCATGTCCATATCTCCTGAACACCAATTATAATAAATATTTTGTAAAGTATAATTATCTATGCCATTAAGCACAACTAAAATATTGCAGTTGTCTCTGATCACCTTTGGTATCTGTATATTGCCGAGTAAAAAAAAATCACATCCATATTTTTGTGACGGCCTCGAGAAAATATCCGAGGTGAATTGGATTGTTTGTCTAGCATCACATCATTGTATACTACGAGGTTATTAATAAATCCATCTAAGTTATCTACAGATGGGGCATCATCAATATCAGTAATAAAATCAATAATATTGTTTTTGTCTTCGCCCAATAATTTTGCATTTTGATTAAAATCTTTTAAGTACTTTGTAACATCTTTGATCATCTACATATGGCGCTACTAAATATAATTTATTCCACCTAATGTGATGTGATTATGATTTTTAACATAGCTTTAACAATTTTTCAGTGATATAGCAATGATTAAAGTGGTTAAATCTGTAAATACAGAGATTGGGGAAGAAATTATGTTCAAGTCAATTTATTCCACTAGTAAATACTTTAACATAGCATCCTATTAAGTGAAATGCATGGTAGATAGCATTACCAGATCTGCATTTTTGTTCAAATTTTAAAAATATTTCACATTTAAGTATATTCCTAAGCTATTAGATGATCAAGCAAGACAACTGAGGCAAGCATAAACTTAGTAAATATTGAAGTTGTCATACTTATAGTAATGGAACCCACAACAGCTTTCTTCAATGATAATTCTTCGATGGCAAAAGTGCAACTTTTCTATAATTATATAATGAAATGTGCAGTTTCGCCAAACACAGATAAAGACATCAGAATAACAGAGAATTCATATAATCATCATAAAGGACCATCAAACCAGTGTTATCTACATGTCAGAAACATATTTTGACGTTTAACAAATTAGTAGGAAATACACAGAATGAGTAAGCATGTACCTTTACTTATAAGTCTGGTCCAGCGGAAAACAACATTGACTTTGATTGCTCCTAACAAACTGAATGCACCAAATCTCATTGTTTGCGTAGCCTTGAAAAGTACTTGAATTTCACTGATAGCTCAGAAAAGTCCTTTTATTCAAGTCAGACTTGAAAATTCCTTGAATTTTGACAAATGACGTTTAAAAGCCCTTGATTTTAAATGATCAGAGGTTCCTTCCAAACAAAAAAGGGCCAGGAATGGCCGAGTGGTCTAAGATTCGGCGAATGTGGATATGTGAGAAAGCTTGCTAGTAGCTTCTCGTGGGTCGTTGGTTCTTTCTGGTGATTTCCCGGTTTCTTCCTCCACCATTGATACTTGCCGCCATGTATAGCCTATCGTGTGCTGAAAAATGGCAAATGGCGTTAAACCCCACAACAACAAATCCACATAAAAAAGAACTAAGAAGTTTAAATTAAAAAAACCCTCAATTTTTGGTTGAAACTAAAGAATAATATACACTCGTTGTCTGAATGTGCAAAGTTCTAATGTTGTAAGTTTAACTCAATAAGTCCACTTTTAATTTAATCTCATATTCAATTGCTGTCACCATTAATATTTTCTTAGCAGCAGAGTGATGTTCCATGCAGTTGAGAAAAAGAAAAAAAATCTGATGTGACAGGAAAGACAGCAATTTTTAAAACTGCAATACAAATGTACTGGTTGTTGAGGAAAAATATTCTAATGTGACCAAAAATACAGAACAATTTCCCAGTTAACAATGGAAATGGAAAGCTTGCATAAATGATCATTAATCTGCAATGTCAGTCCTGGAAAGTGTGTGTTCAACAATATTTTTGAAATTTTTGGAATCACAAAAATTCATTAATTTCTTGATTGTGAGAAACAAATTAATATTTGATGCCAGTAAATACAGTAAGCTTGAATAGGGCTGAATGTAATTGGTATTGGGGATTGGGCTAATCAAATCTTTTGTTTTAAAGGTTAATTCTTAATCAATGTTGCTATTCCTCCTGTTAGACAATCTGATTATTGATTCCAATTTAGCAAAAGGAGTTAATTATGGACATAAAAAATTATGAAGCTTCGGTAATGATTATTTAAAAGCTTGAAATCATTTGTCAGTGTAATTTGTCAAAATTAAGAATGGGATATAACACAGTTTATAATAAGAGCAAGTCAAATAGCTTTATTTGATTAGTTCCCCTTTCCATTATCTAGCTAAAAATTAAATATTAAAGTCAACTATTTAATCAATTTGTCATATTAGGTCAAACAAAGACAATTCTGGCATTTTCATGAAAATAAGCCTCTGAAAGAAGTAATTTTTATATGTATTTTACATTTTATTTCCAGAAAACCAGTCGAATGGATAGAGAGACAGGCCTAAAAACAGCTAAGTATGACATGATCAGTACCAGTTCTCTAGTTATTGATGGTGCTCCAGCTGAATTTATTAACGTAAAACTGTACTGTGATATACAAAAGACTCCATGGTGTCTTAAGCCACAGGATCACCACCTGGTCAGTAAATCCACCATGGTGGTGCCCAAACCTCTGCCGCAAGGCAAAGAACCACCAAAGAAGGATTAAAATTACTCTTTTTGTACAAATGTAATCAGTCAGCATTTCAGTGTATGTTGATGGTTTCAGATTTCAGTATGCATTTTTGTGTCTTACATATTGTCTTTTCAGAAATAAAAAACAATGTTAGTTATTGTTAAGCATCAATTAATATTACATTGTCTTGCATCAACATTTTGACAATTTTTGAAACTTTTTTATATTGTATTTTTGTATTTGGATCATTCCTGTTTTTCAGCAATCTGCTACCAACAGGATCACTTCCATGCAATGTAAGATTCCAGGTATATGATAACTAACTTGCAACACCTAACAACAGTAATGACAGTCTGCTAATAGCTATGCCATGTTCGATGTTAGAATACTTGACTACAACATGAGCCTTATTCAAGCTGTTTTGTATAACCTTCATACTTCATGTGTTCTTCAACTGTACTTAAAATACTTTTATAGATTTTTTTGAGATATTCTCTAGTTTATTCATTGTTGGCAGTCCTGTAAAAGAGTCCTTGCTGGTCATAGTTAATCTTTGGTCCTTGCAGAGATACACTGTACATTCTTCATTCTTGTCTTTAAGTCTCTACCCAGGTTCATTGTTCATTCTTTAAAAGACATCTGCATCATCAGTTGGAAATACAGACATTTCCCGCTTGTTATTCAGTTTCTTCTGCAATTAATCAGTGATAAATTCTGCTGTGCCAGCTGATATCTTTGTCTGCAAGGAATATAGTTAACCACTTTTTAAGACTTGTATTGTGTACATATAGCAAGATGTTTCATTGATTGACGACTATATGACACTTCATTAATTATAAAATAATAGATCTGTAATAATATCTTCAACTTTGTAACTAAGAAGTCTCAGCAACTCTTGGATACAATCCCTGTTGGTATAGTTTGAATTTTTTAAAGTCGTAAATAAAAAATATTCAGGGCATCATTAAATGAATTATCTGCCATTGCGTTAATATCATCACTCATGCATGTCATATTGTTCCATTGAGAATACATAGTTATACTGTATGATAGTGAATATGGCTGTATCATCTCTAAGTTTTTCCTTCCATTGGCTCCATTTGACAGTTTCTTACAGATGGAACAGTGTAGGATGCCATATGGATGGAAGTATAGGACATCTATTTGTGACCCATCTTCATCTTCCTCATCCAGTATAATAGCGGAGGAAATTTAGACTTCCAAGCCTTGTTTATGCCAACATTGTGGCTGTCTTCATTTCAGTATCTCTTGCCAATATTATCAGTCACCTTCTGTACTCTCTGTGACTATAGCATTTGGTTCTGTTACAATCTCATCCATTCTGGTTTCCTCACTAGGTTCGTTTTGAGAGAATCAAAAATAAATATTTCTGTTAGGTTATTTTGCTCTTCCTGCTGCAGTAAATATTATTATCATTTGGAGTTCCATATATAGTCTACAGATGAAGGATAAAGATTAAATTGAATACTATTGCATGACAGTAATTACAAACACACAAACATAAACACGCACAAATCTCATTCCCTGTATATGTATATATATATATACACACAAACACACACACACATTTAGAAAGACAATTTTGGTAACAAGAGCTTTATTTTTTTGTATTTGGAAAAAGTCTTATAGATTTGAACTTAATGTCTGGCCCAAACATATAACAGTTATGATTCTATGTTTGTATGTATGTATGTATGTATGTATGTATGTATGTATGTATGTATGTATGTATGTATGTATGTATGTGTGTGTGTGTGTGTGTGTGTGTGTGTGTGTGTGTGTGTGTGTGTGTGTGTATGTATGTATGTATGTATGTATGTATGTATGTATGTATGTATGTATGTATGTATGGATGGATGGATGTATGGATAGATTGATAGATACAGATAGATTACAGATATAGAACAGATGGTGTACAATAGAATCATGTAAAAATAATGGGCAAGGTCCCTCTTTTTATACCTAGCTTGAACACTGTACGAATCTCATAAACATTTATTTACACATTTTTACAATGCTCTGGAAATGGACTTCTTAAATTTAATTGTGAAATATATTTAAATATTAAGTAATTCCAATAGTTAATCTCTTTGAGTACAGTTTTGCTTAAAAATCAAGCCCAGCTGTAAACAACATAAACTCTGAGGTGCTTATTGCATTATGCATCAGGGCATGTGCTGTTACATTGTTGTTGTTATAGGGTTTAACGCCATTTTTCAGCACATGATAGGCTATACATGGCGGCCAGTATTAATGGTGGAGGAAGAACCCTGGAAAACCCCGGGAACAACCACGGTGTGTGTGTGTGAGTTTGATTTAGATTTTTAACATGGATTTTAAAAAAATGTTCAGTCATATTGTTATGATGTCTGCAGTGTGGCAGTTTATAGTGATGTATAACACCGGGGCATCAAGCCGCAGACATGTATACAGATGTCCCACCCAGTCACATTAGCCTGACCAGTTCTAACACTAACCTCTTAATGCTGAGCGCCAAGTGAGGCAGCTGTTAGTACCATTTTTGTTAGTCTTTGGTATGACTTGGTCGGGGATCGAACCCACAAGCTCACACATCTGAGGCAGATGCTCTAACCACTAGGTCACCAGAGCAGTCATTATGTACAGTAAAAAATGTATTAGAGTAACAAAACTTTTACAATTGTTGACAAATTGTATACAGCTGGTCTATAGGGGCTTTGATGTTGAAAATATTGTTTTCATTTTCTTATTGCTGTGAAAAAATGTGCCTTTTAGTAACCATGAAACAATCATTTTCTGATATTTGTTTTCATTTTCCAATATTTTATTTTGCTACAAAACCTGAATACCATATACACACACTTATAAGTCAAATTCATCTGCAAACTGCATAGACTTAAGCTCTGATGTTAGTAGAACAAACAACATAAACTCAAATCTGAAATCGCAGATCAGTGTCCATGTTTGCAGTTAAACCTGACTTTCACCTTTATATGTTGGTTAAGCATTTCAAAATGTTTCACTACTTTAGAAGTCTGAAGTTTTGAAAGTGGGATCTCATTTCCACATACTGTGTATTTTGTCAGAATGCTGGTGAATATTTTTAATTTGAAGGCAGACATTCTTCCAAGATAAAGAAAGAAATGTTTGAACTTTGCAGACCATCTCCTGATATTCATTTCTCATATTTGCTGTTACCTTCGAAAAAGAGCAATATATTTCCAAAAACTGACTACCATTTAAATATCAGGGATGAGAAAAGTCACATTTGGAAATATTTATGTTTTTTGTAGAGATTGTAAAGCTTCAGAATTTGTCAGAATTTAGTCACTTACAAAATGACTTTAAATGAATGTGGAGCATGTGGGTATCAAAGATTTTGGTGCAGTATTACAATAGATCCTGTTTTGAGATCAGCCCTTCTTCCAAAATATAATGGTGGTCTCAAGACTGATGGGCTTTTGTGATAGGTTATGATTATATGATCTTACATGATGAACCCTGTCTCTAAAAGAGTCTTTACTGTAATGTCATTTTGTCTTATCCTTGATTTCATGTTTGAGGTTTATTTAAGATGCTACTATAGAACTTTGATAAAAAATAATACCTATTGGAATCTGCAGAAGATAAAGATACTCCGGTAGTCCTTCACATTTTTTTTTTTTTTTTTTACAACCCGATGCATCTTTTATAGAATCAGGCTCAATAACCTTATAAGATGAGCAGTGTGCCTTCAGCTTAGGTATGACTGAATGCTTTATAAGGTACAGAGTAATATCACACTGCAAGGTTAGAATTAAACTTGGAGTAGCAATTAGTAAATTTTTGATACCTATATTTTAATCCTTGGGGGTTCATTGTTTTAAAAATTCTTGGTGCATGCTACATATTTCAAACTGCATGCTTCTGGACCTTCCATGGCCCTTATATTTTATACAGATTTATCTCCAGTTGACATGGTGACACAAGGTGGCCGAGTAGTCAAAAGCACTGATGTCACCTCTGTCCACCTGAGTTCAAAATTTCAGGCTTGGCCAATGTGGGTATGTGACAAAGCTTGTTAGTAGCTTCCCATGGGTGGGTGGTTCTTAAAAGTTTTTTCCTGGCTTCTTCCTCCACCAATTATACTGGCTGCTATGTATAGCTTTTCTTGCACTGAGAAATAGCAATAACCCCAAAACAAAAAGTTGATAAGTCCCCAGATGACTTTATAGCACTCCAAATTGCAATTGAAATGATTGCATTTGTTACATATTAAACTTGGGGATGTTCATAATACAATCCATTTGTTTAGGGACAAGTGACTTAAAAAAAAATGGCTTGTCTTAACCAAATTTTCACTTCATAATATTGAACTTTTGAATTCATAATCTTCATTTTGCTAGTATATTTTGTCTATAACGCTAAGGGCAGCATTTATAAATTGTGTATTATTAGATGCTAGGTTATGAAATGCATTGTGATGTAGCTACATTGTTTATATGTGATATGCTGTCATATACCGCTTGTGCAATTTCAGTTCTAATTAAACTGTTCTTTTTTTATTTCTTTAGTTGCCTGTTTATCAGAACAACATTGTATTGTTCAAATTATTACATGGAAAATAGTTTCTCATTTTTAGTCTCCGTCTCCATAATAATGGCAGAGAGCACTTCTTTAATAAAAGACATTAGTTGTGTCTCACTTTACAGGACAAAATACAGACTTTGTTATAAATAATTATTAATTTTTTCTTCTATAATGAAGCTGATTTTAAATCATTTCTCAAATCCAAACAGTTGAAATTAATTGTGGGCATCAGCCTAAGACCATGTATATTCTTTGTATACATATAACTCTTTATAAAACTGAGCAATTGCTAAGGCACTAGAATGGCCCAGAATATGTTGAAAAATGTTTTAAAAAAAATTCTCAAATAGATAGGACTTCATATAGATATATTTAGAATTGAGTATTCCACTACTTTGGATGAAACTGATTATGGATAAGTTCTAACACATCTGCTGCAGTTTTGAAGAATCTGATGTCTTCTACACATTCCTATTATCAGCTGACTGTTTAGTGACCAAAATTATCCATTCTTGATAATTAAAACCTTCCTTGCAAACAGGTCTTTTAATAGTGTTAGTAAAGTCACTTCTAGTGTGTCAAACCAGTACTTGGTTAGAGTTAATTTCAATGTGACAAATCAAGACTTACTAAGAGTCAAATCCATTGTGCCAAATCAGCACTTAGTAAAAGTCAATTCCATTTTGCAAAAATCAGCACTTATCAAGAGTCAATTCCAGTTCACCAGATCAGCACTTATAGTCATTTTCATTTCCAGCGTGCCAAATCAGCACTTACTAAGAGTCAATTCCAGTGTGCCAAATCAGCATTTACATAGTCATAGTCAATTCCAGTGTATTAAATCAGCACTTAGTAAGAGTCATTTCCAGTGTGCCAAATCAGCACTTACATAGAGTCAAGCCCAGTGTGCTAAATCAGCATTTAGTAAGAATCGGTTTCAGTGTGCCAAATCAGCAATTGCAAAGAGTCACTTCCAGTGTGCTAAATCAGCACTTAGAAAAAGTCAGTTCCAGTGTGCCAAATCAGCACTTATATAGAGTCAATTCCAGTGTGCTAAATCAGCACTTAGTAAGAGTCAATTCCAGTGTGCCAAATCATCACTTACTAAGAGTCAATTCCAGTGTGCCAAATCATCACTTACCAAGAGTCAATTCCAGTGTGCCAAATCAGTACTTACTAAGAGTCAATTCCAGTGTGCCAAATCATCACTTACCAAGAGTCAATTCCAGTGTGCCAAATCAGCACTTGCTGAGAGTATATTCCAGTGTGCCAAATCAACACTTAGAGTTTTTCTAGTGTGCCAAAAATCAGTACTTAGAGTCAGTTCCAATCAGTAGATACTAAGCATTAATTCCAATGTGCCAAATTAGCACCTACTAAGTCATTTCCAGTCAGCACTTAAGTGTCAATTCCAGTGTGCCAAATCAGCACCTACTCAAGTCAGTTCTAGTCAATACTTACTAAGAGTTTATTCCAGTGTGCCAGATTATCACTTACCAAGAGTCAATTCTAGTGTCAGATTATCACCTACCAAGAGTCAATTCCAGTGTGCCAAATCATCACTTACCAAGAGTCATTTACAGTGTGCCAAATCATCACTCACCAAGAGTCAATTCCAGTGTGCCAAATCATCACTTACCAAGAGTCAATTCCAGTGTGCCAAATCATCACTTACCAAGAGTTTATTCCAGTGTGCCAAATCATCACTTACCAAGAGTCTATTCCAGTGTGCCAAATCATCACTTACCAAGAGTTGATTCCAGTGTGCCAAATCATCACTTACCAAGAGTCAATTCCAGTGTGCCAAATCAGCACTTACCAAGAGTTGATTCCAGTGTGCCAAATCATCACTTACCAAGAGTCAATTCCAGTGTGCCAAATCATCACTTACCAAGAGTTTATTCCAGTGTGCCAAATCATCACTTACCAAGAGTCTATTCCAGTGTGCCAAATCATCACTTACCAAGAGTTGATTCCAGTGTGCCAAATCATCACTTACCAAGAGTCAATTCCAGTGTGCCAAATCAGCACTTACCAAGAGTCAATTCCAGTGTGCCAAATCATCACTTACCAAGAGTCAATTCCAGTGTGCCAAATCATCACTTACCAAGAGTCAATTCCAGTGTGCCAAATCATCACTTACCAAGAGCCAATTCCAGTGTGCTACATCACTTACCAAGAGTCAATTCCAGGCTCCATGGTAATAATACCATGATTTAGATGATAAATATTGATTTGAAATATGAAACTACTAGAGATAAAGCTGTGTACAAATCTTGTAAATGAATTTTGGAGGTTTCATTTTTGAAAACTTGCACTTGCTTGGGACTAAACTGTTGTAAAGTTTTTGTTAGAATCTACAAGGTACCAGGCTATCCAGTTTATAGAGTCCAGCAACTGGCTGCCCTCTGGAATCATAATGCAGCAACTAGAAAATAACATTTTGCTTTTTAACAATCATGAATAGCTGCAGTTCAAGTTCATACTTGTATTCTTTTCTTTTTTTAACATGTCCCAAGAGCTGTAAACTATTTTGGATCTTCATTCAATAATGGGGGAAAATATAATTTATATTGTATTCGTGCAAGTCTGAGATCTTTATCATACATGATCCTGGAAGAATATTAAAACTTGACTTTATGTAATACACTGACTTTTAAATTGATAGTAAAGGGCAGTATAAATTTACATCCTAATTAAATAATGCGGCCATTAAATATTCCAAAGTTATTTGGAATAAAAATTGTGACAAATACAATTTGATATTGACACCTTACCTTGCTATGAAATGGGGTTTTATTAAAAAAGATATGACAGTAAATTGTATTTTATAAATTCAATTACTTTGAGAGATTCCTTCATAATAGAAGACTGTAGTACATTTTGAAATAAAAGTTGAGATTAGGAACAGAAAGTTGCTAAACACTGTTGTACACATTTAGGAAATATAAAATAACCCCCAAAGAAATAGTAATTAAAACTGGTGGTACATTGCAAAGGTCTCCACTCAACAATTACAGTGTACTTGAGCAGGACCTTAAACATGTTAAGAAATATATATGGAAAATCTAAGTTTTGGAGATTGGCATTGTGGGGACACGACACTTGAAAATGAATACATGGAATGCTGGAACTACAAATCATTAAAGAGTTAATCAGTAGTAGGGTGCATAATAACTTTGATTGAAATGCAAGATTAAATTATGCCGCAGAAAGCAAAGCTAGGAGGATGGGCAATCAGGGGTCATAACTCTTATAAATAATCTGGAACATAAAATTAAAATCTTTTATGGTCTCATCAGTTTTCAGCGGCATTCAGATTTGATTCAAATACAAAATTTTACTTTAGAATCCATTGTCATAGGGATGGAATGTTGAAGCCTACTCATCCTGAAAATGCTATGGTGAAATGTTGGACATCAAATTCACTCAAGGTCTCGACACTCAGAAGTCACAAAAGACTGATGGGCTCTGCAACAAATGATGCCAGTCTGCCCTCAAATTGGGGCAACATTTATAAAAATTAAATACTTTTGAACAACTTCTCAAATCTGCTGTAACAAATAATCTGACCAAATATGAAAACATTATGGAATAAAGGCCTTTCATGTTTGAAGGTCCATGATTTATGCCACCATCAACTATTGTCACTATCACTAAATATAGAAGAAAAAACATTTAAACAATTTATCACAAAACCTGCTACTTGTCAGAAGTTACTAGCTCTGACAAAAGGCATGAAGGCTTTCAGTATTGTCCACCAGGCAAGTGTCCTCAGGCCAACTTTGGTCACATATTGTACAGGGCAAGTAAATTTTATAGGAGTCAAGTGATTCTTCAAACTACCTGGTCTTGTCCAGTGTCAGAAAAATTATTTCAGGTACACTGCGAGGACATTCATTCAGGTTTCTAGTTTAAAAACTGTCCTTTTATATTTATTTACCCCCTGAAATAAGCAAATCCATTTAAGACCAAATATAGTGACATATCTCAGATGGCTTGGAAGAGGAAATGCTGTTTTATCATATGTTGATTCAAAGCCCCTTAAAAGGCTTACAGTATTGTTTGGAAAAGAGTTTATATTGAACAATGAAACAAATGATTACCTGTGGTATTGAACTAATTTTGATATTATTCTCCAAAACTTGATAGTTATATGAAGGTTGGACAATATAAAAAAATCAACCTATATATCAGTTGTAAGAAAAATTGGAACATCTGTCCACAGACTCTTGAAATTAATTCAGAAATGGCAGTTTGGGTGCAATGATTTAAGAAGAAATCATAGATTATTTAAACTATGCAATTATTGTTTAAAATATGAATTTCTCTTTCTCAATAAGTACATTGCTGAGAAAGATGAGATTTCTGAAATCAGAAAATTATTAATTTTTTTTACATTTGTACTTTACTCAACCATTACAACAATTATATTGCATGACAGACTCTCCTGAATTCATGAGCCCACTCAGTGGTCAGTTTTGTTACAAGAATAGTAGATATACAATCCCCATTTTCCCCACTGCCCAGTAAGGGAATACAACATGAATGAAGTTATTATTAGAATAACTTTATATAAATAACATTCTATCAGCAGAATGACACATAAGCATTTGTTTCATTGTATTTGTTCTTAAAGTACGAGTATAATATTTATATAGTTTAAACTGAATTCAGATGAAATGAATGTAATTGCTTCTTTCAATACAGCCTAATTATAATGTTAAAATATTTATGTTTAAACTGCCTGGTTTTATATGATGTCATTTGCTTTCCATAATATTAGTTCTTCCCTTTAAAGTTTCTGTTTGGCTTTGTGGTTAGTGGTTATTGTATTAACTTCATAGCCAGAAGGATGTGGGCTTGATTCCCACAATTGGATCAGCCCATATTGGTTACTATGACATGTCCTTGGGCAAGGCACTTTACATTGCCTGACACAGCACATAATCTTAAATGCATTGCTGTACTGTAAAATACCAAACCACTCCATATCAAATCCATATCTGGCATCTTTTTGTGCCATTATTCCAAAACCAAAGGGAAAATTATTCCATGAAAATTGAGATTAATGTAAGTAGTTTGCGCATAATGAAAAGTTTATGTATTGATAAAAGAATAATCCAATAATTCTAGAATGAATATTGTTACCTGCCACAGCCATTTGCAGTAAACAAAACTAAGAATAGATACAAATGTAGCATAAACGTTTTGATTCCTAAGCTCATTTTGGAGCATAACCGTTTTGATTCCTAAGCTCATGACTTTTTCACAAGGTCTTCATCAGAGGAATGATGTCTGGACTGGAATCACATGATTATCTAAATGCTGACCATGTGACAAAATCCTTCTGTTTTGACAGCGCGAGTTCCAATTCTGAATCATGATTTAACACTGGCTTCCCATCCAGGATTTCAATCAATAAAATCGCTTATTTTTCTCCTTAATGTAAATGTATTATTCTCCCTTCTGAGTACTCTGATGTTATCCCAAATTGCTGTCAGGAATTCCATGTGGTGTACATGTGTTGTTTAACTGTAGTTTCAAGGCTAATTAGTGGCCTCCCCAATGTAGTCTTTTCCAAATTTATCATACTGAAGTAGTCTCCCCAATGTAGTCGTTTTCACAATTATCATACTGGAGTGATCACAACAATGTAGCCTTTTCCACAATTATACTGGAGTGGTCTCCCTAAAGTAGTCATTTCCACAATTATCATACTGGAGTGGTCTCCCCAAAGTAGTCATTTTCACAATTATCATACTGGAGCTTATACATGACTGAGCACTTCTTATTCAAAGGAGTGTGGTCTTGGGGGATGTACCAAGATTAAGAGAATGGAGTTGACATTATGTCCATACTCTAGGAAGATTTTTGGGTTGTCTTTCAGGGAGTTCACCAATTTATTTTTAAGAGACAGCTTTTCTTTCCTATTTTTACTTCAGCTGCTTTTCAGTAAATACAAGCATCCAGTCTTTGTAACCCTCTTGTCTCGATAATGTAGGAACATTGTTCAAATATAAACAACTTTATTTTGATTGGATGCAGTGGCTTCCTCTTGAATCCAGTGAAATTCACATGCCAGAAGCACTGAAGTTTCTGATTGGTCCACCAAGGTGTAGATGGGATAATTTATCAGAACCTTGGCTGTTGAAGCTGCTGGAGCAGGGGAAACAACTTCATTTAGGGGCACTAATAATTATACAAGAAAACCAATTAAAATTTTTTCACTCCCTCATAATGTACCATATCACAATTCATTTTTTGCCTCTTCAAGGAGCTGCATATTATGTTTGTCTATCCCTCTGTCTGTTATCAACTTTATGTCTACACCATCAACAGCTACCAAACTAAGTTGACATCTTGCATTTGAGGTTAAAAAGAACCCAATTGATTTTGGGCTTAAAAGGTCAAAGTTTAAGGTCACTGACTGAAAGAAGAAAATTGGGTTCTATAGCTTGAATCTTTCACCATCCAGTTGCCACTTGGAAAAAGGAAGAAGCCGTTTGATTTTGGTGTCAAATTGATAATGGTAAAAGGTAAGTTTGGCTGACAAAATAACAAGTTTCTGCACAATAAAATCAGTCATACACCACAGAGCTAGACCAACACTTTGTGGATAAATTGCATTTTGAGTAAGAGTAACTATACAATTTGGTGTCAGAAGGGCAAAGGTCAAGGTCACTAACTGAAAGAAGAAAATGGCAATGAAAAACAATTCTGCAAGTACAGACTTTACCTCTCTATGCAGATACAACATGCACTCACATGCCAATCAACATAAATTATTTATTTTTGTGTGGATAAATTTTCATGGTTTTGCAAAAATGCCATTTTTTTTCAGAAAATTGGAAATCGATCTAATTGTTCAGCATTATATGGGAATTTAAATTTTTTGTTTGTAAACATCAAGAATTGCAAGAAAACAAATTTCCAATGAAAATTCAAAGTGAAGAATAAAAAAAAATGTGATTGCTCTATCCAACACGGGGATTATCAAGGTAAAATAACAAACTGCTGATGACATTTATGGAGGTTTAAAAAAAATTGAAGTCAAAATGTCAAGTATATCATATTATTTATGAAATACAACCTTCACTGCTATATATACACGTCTTAGTATAACATGGCAATCCAAAAACACAGCTGCTAGTATTTGACACTGTTATAGACATCTTTTGTTCAAAGCTAATGTATTATAATCATCAATAAACTTTTACCATAATTAGACAACAGCTAGCTTACATAATACCCTGCAATTCAAACAAATATATAACAAATATTCAAATTAATTATGACCCTGCCGTTAAAACAATGATACAACAAAAATATACAGGTATTTAAAGAACATCTACAAGGATAATTCTATTACACAGAAGAAGACAAATATAATGGTTGTTAAAAAAGGTTACAAAAGGTAAATATATTGTTATCACATAGATTTATCACAGCTATAACATACAAATGTTGGGCTGTCAAAAAATCAAGATTTTTCGAAAAAATATTTTTAGAGACATTTCTTAAAAGCTGAAAAATTAGGTACTTGTTTAGCATCATGCTGTAAACTATTATCAAACTATTGTCGTAAGCAAAAGATTAAATAAACAGTGAAATGACCATGCATAGCAGTTCTCACAGCTGAACTTGAACTTAACTGGCATTGACAAACTATTGAGGCCGACTCTGACCCAACCTAAAACCAACCCTAAGTTTTTGGACAGTTTTCATGTGAATTATTTCCTTTAACACTAGGTTTGAGGTAGTATTAGAAATGATAATTATTGTTGACAGTATGAAAATATGGAGTAAAAACAATATTATAAAATTATTTTTTAAAACATTTTTAATAATCATAATAACAATCTTGTGAAAGAAAAAAAAACAAATAAAAAGTAGATGAGATTTTGGAAATTTTAATGATTTGTCAGCTGTGCAGGCTTCCACTTGCACAAAATTGATGTGATATTCATAATTACATCATAATACAAAAATTATGAAGCCAATTTATCCTTGTATTGTGTATTTGGTAAGATAGGTTTGACCTTCAATTTGCAAATCAATAATTTTCATTCAGCTGTTATCTTAAAGGCAATTAGTGACATGGTACATTATTTCATACTTTCACTCTAATAATCCATATCTGGGAATAGATGATATTCAACAACATTTAGCAAAAGAAAATGCACAGTAACCTATATTTCATATTTGACCTTGGATTGCTTTATGTCCTTGCTATCTATATTTATAAAAAAGTGAATACTTAAACATTTCATAATAGATCAATCTTAAGTCCATTTTCAAAGTTTCAGACTCACTTGAGCATAGTGTAAAAGTGGACATGGATTTTTATGCTGCCATTTTCTAAGTTCCTTTGCAGCAGATTTAAAAAAAGATAATGTGCTAATGACATAAACAAGGCAAACAAAAATGTATTTATGAAGGTAAGATTCATTTTTTTAAACGCATGCCAGTGAATTCTGATTTTGGTAATGATGTAATGCAAATGGGTCAGAACATTAATGACCTATGACCAGTTCAGTTGAAGATGTTCCTTGAAGCATATTTAAAATTTTAAAAAAATACAAACTTTGTCACAGAAGGTGATCACAAAATAATCATTGTGAAATAGACTTAAAGATAAACATAAGCAATGTACTGTGCTGGTAAATATAAATCCTTGCCAATAAATAATCATTGTAACTACACAAGTACATAATATATGTATACAATAAAAAATATATGCTTAAATGTGATAAGTAGTAATTCAGATGTCCCTGCAAAAAAATAAAAAAAAATATTTTTAAATTGTGTTAACATTCTCAAGAGGTAATATTCTTTAGGAATAATAAATCCCATCAATACAGATGGCAGTTTTATAATTTATTCTTAATGAAATCTAGCAATCTTAAAATCTATATCAGTGGCAGATTTACAAAATGTTTGGGAATTTCAGCAAAATCCCACCTTTTAAAAATACATATTATCAGTGGATCATGCTTATCTGAGAATACCTGTCAGATAGCACTGGTGTTAGGAAATAAATTCTTCTACCTCCTGAACTTTGCAATTCCAAAAAGATGATAGGCTCTGCCTTTTCTATCAATAAATGATACAGATCAAGGGATAAAACTCTTACTCATTACCTCCCCTGGCATATTCAATTCTTGTCTCTCTGAAGCTAGATCATGCTTGAGAAGATTAACTGCACATGCCAACCAATGACTTCTATTATGCCTCACATCAAAATGTTAATTGAAAGGCAGGGCTCGTTGAGATGACTCTAATCTTGCAAGCTGAGATCTTCATGAGACATTCCCAATCTTTAGAAACTCAGAGTTCACCAAGCATATTGCCCATTTAAGCCATGATACAATGGCTTGAGGAGTTGTATCATCTTGATGAAAGCCTATTAGCCCAGGTACATTTTGTAGATAGTTTGGGTCCTCTGAAAGTTTACAAGCTCAAAGTGATCTGAATGGAACAACATCAGAACCAAGGACAGATTCCATTTATCAGACAGCAATAAATTTGGGTCTATTTATGTCAAAATTGGATATCAGACATGTAAAAACCTCAGCGTGCTCAATATCCACTCTATCATGATGCCTGAACATACAGGCGATCATGGAACAGTAGCATTTTATTGTAATATGGATAATTAATTCTCCTGTAAATCCAGAGAAAAACAATAACCAGCTGTGATAATGAAGGAATCAACTGCACAATGCTGATGATGATGATGCACCAGTCCCTGAAAATCCACCACTTTTCCTTGTAAGCTTTTAAAATGGAGCACCTTCTAGCTCATGAGATTCTCTCCATGACAGAGATCTGAAATTCCTTTCAATGCAAACCTCTCCTGAAATGAGCCAGGCATGAAGGAGAAGCCTTCCTAACCATTGACCACTGCTGTTTAAGGATGTTTGATCTTGAATGGGGGAAGGGTCCTGTTGTTAGGTTGAGCAGGCATTTCACCCAAGATTTAACTCACAAGAGAGGGACTATCAGAATTGCTTTGTATTTCTGATGTGGCATAGATACAGCTGCCAAACCCTCCAAACTAAATTTAAGTGCTTCTCCAGTCCAGACATCTGGGTCTGGACTATAGAGATGAAGGTGTGCAGTTTGTGATTTCACCTTGTCACAAAGGTGCAAATCTTGTGAAAGACTGATGGATGGCATGGACACTTACTATGAAGGAACTGGCCAATCTTGACTGTGAGCATGACATGCTCGCTGGTGATATGAATGTACTTGTTGAATTGGCTGAGGTCTATAACTGGCCTGAATTTCATGTCAGCTTTGGGCACAAGAAACAGCCTTGAGTAAACCTCCAGAGAGTATGGCCTGCAAATTCTCTCCACCAGCTCCTGGATTGTGTTTTTCATTGAAAGGAGACGTAAGTTTTGGAGGCAAGATAAATGAAACCAAGAAGACCTCCCAAAATAACATGGACTGCCCATTCATTTTGCAGACCCAAGACTTCTGGAAATATAAGTCTTGTGCCAAATGGCAGGTTGTCCATGGGAGTGCACGGTTGGAAGTCACTAGCTTTTGTTGGGATGCTTAGGGAAGGAGAAACCTTGCTTCCTATCCCCTTTATTAAATTACCTCTGGAACTGAAGGACCTGCTGTTGCCTGAAATTCGATCGAGGTCAAAACTGTTGATGTTCTGCAGTGCTCAGCCTTGTATCTTTCTGCATGCAATTGTCTCACTGTTATGGCTGAGACTGAATGAGTCTAAATAAAGGTGTTGGTGGCAATGAAAACTTGTGAGAGAGTTCTTGCGCTGTCATCTTCCAGATTGTGCCATCATCCTTCTTATGGGCATGCTACCTCCCCAACAGATACACCAGTCAAAATTGACTTGCCAGTTAGATTGGCATCCAGGCAAGTACAACAGCTTGTTTTATCAGCATGGATGTCTGGGCGAGTGGTATGGCAGGATAGCTGGAAGGTGGACTCTGCTTCTATCTTGATAGTTGGCATGGCAGTTGGTCTTCTAGGCACAGACTTGGCAGATTAATTGGTAAAATGAATGATCTGCTTACTGGCCAGCATATGGCATGGCTTGCCAAAGTAACAGATGCCCGGTCAGCCATCACATGGCACAACATGCCAGACTACTGAATGGGCTGGATGACAGCTGGATTGAAGGAATATGGTGCATCATCATCTGCAAACCATCATTGGAGTAGTGCAATGGATGGAGAGACAAAAAAAGACCAACAAGAGGCTACCACTGCATTGCTGCTTCCTAAATTATTCTGCACTTCGAGTAAGATCTGTGAAAAATGCAAGGTTGGCATCTCCACCACTACTGGCTCCTCCAGTTTTAGCTTCTGTGATGTTTAAGTTGCTACTGGCACTGTTTACATCATTTTGGGGTAGGGGGATAGAACACTTATGGCTTCCCAAACTACACTCACAAATGAAGACACCTTTGGATGCAGACTTAGAACATCATCACACTGTTATGTGCTTCCTTTATCACTTCTTACTATTTTTTTTTTAACACTATGGACCAAGCTCCATCTTAACCAAATTGTACAAAATCTGCAAATTGAAGTAGATTTACATTTAGTGAATGTCTCAAGCATGTCTTCACTGGCCTTAAATCCTTTTGACCTCATGCACTTTGTCAGCATTGTTCAATACTAAAACACAAGAATGACAAAATAATTTAAAAATTAGCATTCCCAAAGTATTGATCTCTACAAACAATCAACACCTGTTACTTAAAAAAGTGAGAAAAATATAGGCAATAATGTACAATCCACCAATCATCACCAAAAATACCATGCCGAAGCACATCAGTCCATAATCATAAAAATATTTACACAGATTATTCAAATTCACCATGTTGATTGTACCGAGTGAAAGCTTAAATTAGCAAATATCTAGCTGATGGTAGCCACATAGCAGTGGCAATTGGAAGTAACGAGTAATGGTTTTTCCTTTTTTCTATATTTTAAACATGGGAAAGAGAGCATTTTTTTCAAGGATTGTTGGATTTAGGAGGTAGTGAAGTTTACTTCCTAATAGTAATGTAATCATTCCATGTAGAAATGTAAACCTTCTCAAAATTGAACCTAAGCTGAAACATTTCTGGATCGGCTTTATAATACACCACTGACAACTATAATGATCAATGATACTCCATCAGAAAAAGCTGTAATGGAGGCAAGACAAGAATTTAGTCTACTTTCCATGTTGTCTACAAGTAGATCCCCCTGAGAAGTGACCGCTGATAGTTCCCTTCAGTCTCTGTTTGCAAGAAAAACAAAAGTTTGTGTTACAATTCCAACACTTCATATGATTGTTCTTCTTTTCTCTCAGATTACGATGTTTGCAACACGGACAAACAACAAGGTCCTTTTGACGCTCAGGGTCTCGCTCTGCTAATTTGATGTCCATCAAAATCTAAAATCAGAATTACATCTTAGTTAGTGGTATGCCTATGTCTACAAAACTCAGCAATATTGTAAATTCATCACTTATTGTTGAATATTGTTATTTTTATTTAATTCATATTGTTTGTTGGATGTTTTCCATGATTATACTACATGTATGACTCTATAGTCTTAAAGTAATAGAAAAAGTGAGAAGCAACAAGCTTTGTAAAATTCAATAAATATATTTTTTTAAGAATACAAAGTGAAAATGTAAAAAAAACCATTGGATATTGCGAATTAAATCCTAAAAAAATCCTTGAATTTCTAACAGAAGTCCTGATGAATAAAATTCTGAACACACTTTAGTGGTATTCCAGATAATTCCCAATACTGAAGGTGTTGATGTGCCTGCAGTGCACTGTAGTCTCTAATGAACTAATGTACCAATGGCCTGAAATGTAAATATGCGCCAACAGTGTTTTATTGAATCATAGTAATATAATCTAAGGTTTCTCTGTTTGAATTCACTATAATTCCAAGTTAATGTCTCTTTCCAAATATTATAGAAGACACTGTATTTCCAGAGAAGAATAATCTGAATTAAATACTTTTATCCAAATCAAAATAATGAACTCAACAATATTTGATTTCAGGCCAGACGTTATTGCCAGAATAAATAATTTTACAAGTAAATAAGATTACATTATTATTACTTTATGGTCTTATGATAAGTACATGTAATAGTAAAAAAGTGAGAAGCAACAAGTTTTGTAAAATTCAACAAATAATTTATTTCCCGAGAATTCAAAGTAAAAAACAAAAAGGAACTTACAGTATTGTGAAATAAATCCCAAATAATCCTGGAATGTCAAACACAATCTTAATGATTAAAGTTTAAAATAAACTTCAGTGGCATTCCAAAATATATTTGACACTGGAAGTGCTGATGTACCTGTGGGTGGCCCATGTCATGACAATGTGCCAAGTCTTTTGTTGGATCACAAAAATGCAATATGAGAATATATCCTTATTTGAAATTTCACTATAAATTCAAGTTTCTAGTTTGAAGAATATTTTGAGCACTTTGAATTTCCACAGAAGAATAGCTTGAATTAAATAATTTGAACAAATTCCAGCCTAAATAAAATAATGGACACAACAATATTACAACTAATTCTGCTCAGATCTTAAAGCACGAGTGAATAATTTCTAGATAACTAAGGTTGTATAGTCCTCTACCTAACCTCAGGTCACAATTAGTATTTTCTAAAATAAACCCAAATACCTAATAGAAAATTTCATTCTGGAAAGTTCCTAATTTTTACAGAAAAATCTGAATTATAATTAGAAGGACAGTTTTAAAACTTATAATATAAAATGTGGTAAACTAGAGGTAGACACAGCATTTCCTGCAGAATTTCCAATGTTCTGGACTCAGATTGAGATAAACATGTTTACAAAACCAAAATCAATGATTCAGGTAAGGTAATTAACCTGATTCTGGACATGGTCAGGTCCAAAATATGATGATCCATAGCAAATAATAAATGAAAGAACATCACAAGCAATGCAGAATTAAATATACATAACAATATAGTTTTCTTCCTGACCTAGGTCACAAACAGAATTTACTGAAAATACTATTAACCTAATGGAAGCTGCCATTGCAGATGATTTTGAGGTCAGAATCAAGTCTGTAAACAAAACAAAATCGGATTTTAAAATTATAATAAAGAATGTGATAAACATCACATACAGCAGATCCAAATATGTCAGAAAATTAATGCAAATTAAGATAATGATCCTAATATTTATGTTACATAAGAAAAATCTTATGCTTCTGGTCAGGCAGAAAATAAACTTGATTTGGGTCATCTACAAAATATAATTTTACATGAGCCTTAACGATGGAGAAAAACTAACAAATGCAAGTTAAATATACATAAAAATATGTTGTGTATATTTAAATTATAATGTGTGATTGACCATTGTATATAACGTATGGTAGGAGTTGCTTTTACTTCAGTAATGTCTTTTTTTTCATGTAAACAACATAGTACATAGCTGATCCTTGTCACTGATTTTAGATTATATTTTGAGATCATTATTACTTGCAAGTAAACAAGTTTACTTAGATGTGAGTTCAGAACATTGATTTTCCCCTTCGAAAACCCTGGTGTACATGCTGTTTGCCATGTTTTACTAACGTTTTAGTAAAACAGCAGATATTGTAAACAACTTAGGATGTTGTAGAAATGAACTTTCAACCTTCATCCTGAGCCTGTTAATGTCACTTGCATATATAAAGGAGATGTAAACATAAATTATTAATTCCTATCTTAATATAAGTCTATATAGGAATCAATTTTAGTTGTGTTCAATTAAAGTTTGAGGGGATTTATGTATCTAATTGATTCATTTGAATTACAATGTGCTCATTAATGCATTTCAGACTAAGTCATTATTCTGGGGTTATTTTGAATTCATTCAAGGACATTTTGGATTATATCACTATGTTATATCAAGAATGTTAGTAAATCAACATTATTCCAGGCTATTAGTATATCAGCACTTTCAAGATCAAAATTCATTCAAAATACTCTATACCTTTCGATTTCTGAGAGACTGTGTAGGTTTTTTAAAAATTTAATTCACAATATTGTAAAGTTCATTTATTAATTTTCACTCTTTATTCTAGGGAAATAAATTGCTTGTTGAATTTTATAAAATTTGTTGGTTTTTGCTCTTTCTGTTACTTAGTTTAAGCCAATATAGTCATAACAATACTTAGATCTCATGGATTTTAACAAAATATTAATTGACCCAATAAATTAATTATTCTTCCATTAAACATCAGCACTCTTCCCCAATCCACAAATATAATTATCATGAACTTATTCCACTGTATGCGAACCCCCCCCCTGAGATGTAAAACGTGTCTATTTTAAAGTGCCCTCAAGCCCAGGCTGTCATGTCATAACTTCGCTGATGTCACAACGACAAGATGAAATATCACTAACAACAATACAAAGAATTGTTTCTGCCTATTTAAACGAAATGATATCTTCTGTTTTTTTCTCTCATAAATCTGCATGAATAACAAATAACAATTAAAGGTACTGGTATTTCACTCAACAATGAAATGGCATTGGGTGTCATTTTCAACACCTGTCCTTTAAAAAAAAATATTCTTCTATATGTAGCTGAATGTTAATCTGCCCAAAAATTGACAAATTTTTAAAGTATCACAAGGACTACCTCTAAAGCTGTTATCTGACTTGCATCAGAAAGTAATGGGGATGTTGTAGATGAGCCACATAAATGAATATATATGAGTATAAATGACTTTACTTGAAGAGTCTCAAAGAGACACAAATGAATAAAAAGCAATATAAGTGAATATGCTTTACTTAAGTCTCAATGAAACAAATGAACATGTGCAAATATAAGTAAATTTACTGTACTTGAGTGGCAAAGATAAATAAAACATTCATATATAGATGAATTTACTGTATCTGAAGACTTAAAGTGACAAATATATGAACAAAAATATGGTTAATTTATTATACTTAAGGCGCCTCAATGAGAAATAAATCAATACAACTATAAATGAATTTACTGTACATGAGGAGTCTCAATGAGAAATAAATGAATACATACAAATATAAATGAATTTACTGTACCTGAGGAGTCTCAAGATAAATAAAATGTTTTACTTCTATGATTCACTATTATGACATTTACTTTAGTTTACAACTACCATATGTATTCAAATTTTTTTACAATTTGTTACCAAGAATTTTTAAAACAAACATTTTGATTGATTAAAATCATATGATGCTGAAAGGAAGATGTTATTTGTTCATTACACCAGAAAGAAACTAATTATGTATTCATCCATCATTTATGTTCTTTGATAATGTCTACAAGCAACTGTCAAAATACAGCTCTGCTTAATTTTTCTTGAGATTTGTTGTTTTGATAAATATCTGTAATTACAGTGAAGCTCCTTAAAATTAAAACCTCATTAAAGTGGAATCCAATCAAGACCAAATTTTTAAGTTCTAAATTCATCCTTTTTTAGTATCATATTTTACAGTCAACTAAAACCCCTCAACTGTGGATAACAAAATATATTTTAATCCTAAATTTAATTTTTTTAATGCTTAAAAGCCACACCATAAAACTAATTAAAAATTGAAATATACTTTAGTTGCTAAATTACTGAAACATGCTGTAAAAAATTAATTCTGGTATCAAAATACTGAAGAGAACTGATATGTGAAACAAGGATCCAGAAAATGTCCAAAGGGCATGTGATGTTAAAACGGAATGCATGATGTGTGTTTAGGCACAAAAATAGAGACATTCCCACCAGCTACATTCATTAAAGAATGATAATAGAAAAAACAGACAATGCTCCAAGTCAGGATTTTGAACTGTGAACATTATGAATTATAGAGTACAATCAAACCCAGTTATCTTGATTATGTCAGGGGTATTAAAAAATTGTTGACACAACCAGGTTCTGATATATCCATGGGTTTAGTTGATAAATCTACTGCAGAACAATGATTATGCATCTGAAGTACCAAATATGAGGAGTTTTATTTCTAACAACACATGGCATTTCTAATGCACAATAAAAATAATAATTTAGTCATGCCTGGTTGGAGAAAAAAGACTGGAGGTCTTTTAAATCAGATTAAGTAACAAGTCACACATTTTTACAAGTTACAATAAGTTACTGCAATAGTGTCAGTGGTTTAAAGTTGTTTTTTATTTTCCTGTCAACAGCCTCATCCCTTTAGTAGCCTCAGCAAGACAATGATTTTCTCATGCTATCCAAATCTAGGTCAACTAAGTACATGCACATGTAGGAATATACTTATTAGACTTATTATTATTTTTTTAAAAAGTGTTTTCTTTTGTTAGAGGTGACTTGTTACTAGCAGCAAAATGCAGCTAACCAATATTGTGTGTAAAAATCAGTCTTTTTTATCATCAAAGGTTCCTTTACACCAGTATATACCAGTTTTTACCGATAAATTTTGCTTCTGTACTGGAAAGACGGGGCTGTCAGTATTCATGTACAGATAAACTGTAAAATGTTTCACGTCTTTAAAGTTAACTGTCTCAACATCAAATTCTGTTCGAAGCCAACTTATTCCATTCATGCAGTTAGAAGACAACCTATTCTATTCATACAATAGTTGTCCCATATCCCTCCCGACTTTGATCAGTGATTGTCGGCAAGAACACAGCACCAGAAGGACAATCAGCTTATCTCTTTGATGGATTGCAAGACTTTGAAATTCAAGATAAAAGCAACACAAATAAAAGCACTCTTCTTTCTGCTTAAAATTTTAATCCAATCAGTTGACTTCTGCTTCATTCCATTTGTGTTGAAAAGTATGTAATCATGGTACAGAGATCACCATTTTCATAAAAAGAAATACTGGGCGCTATAGAAGTTGGTTTACAATTTTATTTATTCTTATTCAAAACAAATTAATGGGGGAGGGTTGGGACAAGGCAGCTTAATTTGGAGTTTTACTGGCTTTTATTTATAGATTATTGTGAGTCATGTGATCTAGCCATGTTGAAGTTCAAGGCTTACGCTCACACCAAGCATGAAAACACTTTATTACCAAATTTGTTTTAGATATATTGTGTAAAACAAATTAGGTATTTTTTGCTACATTTAATGATGTTAACCTGATAATTTTCCGATGAACTATGAACTATAATTGTCATGGTGTGGATGGATGATAATATCCGTTTTGAATGCAACTTATGTAAAGGTTGGAAACTCATGCATTCATTTTCTTTACTCTAAAGTATTGTTTACATGATAATTTTATCCACTCTGTTTAAGTGATAAACCATGCATTGATGAGATTGGTTGATTAGCATTTGTATCAGTAAAAGTTGCTCTTCTACCAACGTATTCCATCCTTGCCAGGACTAGGTACCAGTAATAGCAGAAAGGTTGGATCATTTCTTGCAAAATTTTTCTGAGGTGGACATTAAAAGTTGCATTAAGCGGGTCTATTTGTTACTTCAGACAGAAAAGTATGTTCAACATAACCAGGTTATCAACTTAACTGGAGTAAAGATAAGAGGGGAAACAGTAGCATAACAAAGAAGGATATTTACAGGTTCTTGAGATAACTGAGGTTGAGATAAGTGGGTTTGACTGTATTTAAACATTGTGGAAAATCATTTTTAACTCAAATGTACTTGTAATAAAGTTATACAAGAACTCATTTCTCCATTGTTTTCTGTGATGAGGACTGTATTTCCCTGTGAAACAACTGTATTTATTTATATGACAGGATGTAATTTTCTCTCAATATATATATATATATATATATATATATATATATATATATATATATATATATATATATATATATATATATATATATTGTTCAGCAAATTCTTCATTAAATACAAGTATTAATTTATTTAAAAACTAACAGCTTTCTTAATTTTGTGCACTTTTACACACACAGACATTGATGTTCTCATAAATTACATTTTTTTGTCATCACGTAAGTGCTAAAAAATTCTTATTTAGATTTGATAAACATCAGTAAACTAAACCCTCCCCCCATCCCAAGGAGTTTTGGTTTTGAAGGGTTTCACTATATATATGAAATGAACTCCACGTTTTATAGGACTTGTGAACTTTGAAAACTGATTACATATAGGCCTTAGCTTCATGCAGTGTGTAATTATGAAGTTTATTGGCTTCATGAATCCTATAGAATATGATGTTTGATTCTTAAATTAGTTGAACCATGATGTTTGATTCTTAAATTAGTTAGATCAACCATGCTTTCTTGTCATCTTTACAATACAGTGATTTGTGCATGACTGCCTTAATAGTCTGGGTGTATTTTGTTATGAATCTGCCTGGATTGGGATGTAGGTGTATCCCAATACTGGTATAGTATATCAATCAGGTATGTGAACATTTACTTGACTTTGACTTGGGGTAAACAGTCTAAATTTTGTGTCACTCCCTTCTAGCCTTTATCAGTGTGATGTTCTATCCAAAAAATTGCTAAGTTTTTAATTGTCATGGCCATGGTAACAAATAGGTAGTTTAAGTTTTTTAAAAATATTTTTGTTCAGATAAGCAGTGAATTTATTAATACGCAATTATGCTTAAAGATGCTTAACCAATTTTGATAATTATGTTTAGTTTTTGGGGTTATCAGCTGACTCCAAGTTCAATTATTTATCAATCTGAAAAAAAATGTCCAATAATAGTTACTATGCGTACCTAGTTGAAATTTCCTATCAAAATCAATCTTGTTTTCTTCTTTAAAGATTGAGCAATTACTGTACCTTCAAGCAAATAATAGACTTTTGTCCATAAATGTAAGCCAATGTAACATAAGGTAGTTCAAACTTCAATTAGTTTTGGCCAAGATACAAATTATAGAAGAAAATACAATAAAATATAAATGACCAGAACCAATCATCAGGATAATCCTTATTTCCAGACCTGGTCGAGAAAACACCTGCTTGAAGTGAATGTCACTCCATAATGACCACAAACTTAGGATAAAATATTTTCTTATAATCTCATTTTATCTTCCACAGCAATTATTTTCATATATTTTGGCACTCACCCCAAATGTCATTTTCATCATAAAGTATGTCATTAATTGAAAGGGGTACCTTATTAACTTTTTGAGGGTGGCAAATTTAAACATTTCTCAGTCTTCTTTTTGAAATACTGCTGCAATTATCGATGAACAAACTCAAAATTTCATTGGTTAGTTTTATATATCACCCAATTAATCTTATAAAATTCAGTTCAATTTCATTATATCACTCTCCAATGCCTTGATTAAAATGTGCTTTTCTGATTTATTAAAAGCTTGCAAGAACAGCTTGCAGATGATCATTATTATACTACATACAGTCTTGTCAAAATTTTCTTTCCACAATAATTATTACTTGAATGTAATCCTGAAATACAAATTGCTTTGAAACATTATTTGTGCAATCCATTTTCAACTTTAAACCTACCGCCTTCTGATCAATTGCTGGGAGTCTAGCTGGCTGTGTTGGCTTCATCGTAGGATACAAATTAACATCAGCATCATCAGCATCAGTTAAAGAGAAAGTTGAGCAGTGGATATTATCAACAAAATGGTCATAGCCAGTAATCTTTCTTTCACAAACCCAGCATAATGGACTCATACAATTGGTGCAGATCACCTTGTTACACCTGATGGGAGACAAAATGCATACCTAAGAAATTGCATGTTTATTGTAAGTATATATTTAACAAATATGTTATCATCAATAGGTATTATGACTCATATGGTTTTAAAATAGGTAACAGAAAACGTGAGAAATAACAAACTTTGTAAAATTCAACAAATAATTTATTTCCTGAGAACATAAAGTGAAAATGTAAAAAATAGAACTTAGAGTATTGCATCTCAAATCACTAATAATCCTAGAATTACAGACATAGGTTCTAAAAAATTAAAAAAATTAAAGTTCTTAAAATTAAAGTGGAAATCCAAATTAAATACAATGCTGACCATGATGATGCACCTGTGGTGGACAGTGTCTTGGTGATGTACCAAAAATCTTTTGTTTGATCACAATAATACAATCTAAGAATTAAATTCTTATTTGAAATTTCAGCATAAATCCAAGTCTCTATTTCCAATGAATGCTATTTTTGAAGAGCACTTTGTATTTCCAGAGAAGAATTACTTAAATTAAATAATCTGAATAAATGAAATTCCAGCCCAAATAAATTTCTGGGCACTACAATAATCCAATCGATTCTGCAATGTTCTTAAAGCACAAATGAAAAATTTTCCAGAGTCAAGATTATATAGTTCTCTATTTGACCTCAGATCACAATTTGCATTTTCTAAAAAACAACCCAAAATCATTACTTCATGGACAAGACCTTCTACTAATGTTAAAAAAAAATAAAATCTTATATATAGTTAAAGGTTTGTTACTAAAATCATAATATAATATGTGAACTATATCAGGTAGATCAGATATATTTATAGAGAATTCGAATCACCTGGATCCAAATCTAAATAAATATGCTGAGTTCTATTAATAATGATTATAATATTAAACCCATACACATAACAGAATATTTTTATAATACAGATCAAGTAGAAAATGAACTAGATTTTGGACAAGGTCAAGTTCAAGATACAATATTACATTACAATAGCATCTAATGAAATGAAACAAAATTAAAAAACCCAAATAAACAACGCAAATTAAATATGCATAATATGTACCCTCATAACGAAAAAAAAAGATTTATCCAATAAATCTTTCTTTTGACTATTAGTCAAATATACAAGTGATAAAAAATTGCATAAGATGAAATCTTATGAATGACAAAGTAAACATGAAAAATATATATTGTATTCCTATACATGTGGAAGTGCATCTGCTATGAGATTGTCTTTTCCGTTGATGTGCCTGATGTGAATATTGAATTTCTGCAACATCAGACTCCTTCTTAATAACCTCTGACTTTTGTTTTTCAACCTGCTAACGAAAGTGAGGGGTTTGTGATCACTAAACACAATAAGTGGAGAAGGAGCAGAACTAATGTACACTTCATTGTATTGCAAAGCCTATATCAAAGCCAAACAATTTCCTTCTTCATTGTTGAATACTTTCTCTGGTGCTTATTTAATTTCTTTGAAAAATAGTACACTGGATGATCTAAACCATTTTTGTCTTCTTGAATCAATACTGATCCAACCCAAACATTACCTGCATCAACAGACATTTTAAATGATTGACTAAATTTGGAGCTGAAAGAACTGGTGCAATCTTAGGTATGGCCTTTAAATTATCATTTTTCAGACCAAAGAAACTTCATTTTGTTACTCAAATTTGTTAGGGGTTCAGCAATTATACAAAATTGGAGCAAATTTCCAATAGTATCCAGCCATACCAAAAATTCACATCAGTTGTTTTCTTCTGATAGGTATGGAATTCAGAGATAGTCTTGACTTCTGCATCTAAAGGCTTAACTTGTTTGTGTCCCATGTTATATCCTAAAAATTTAACACAAGCACAACAAAACTCGCTTTTTGATAAATTAACTGTCAAATTTGCATCAGTCAGCCTATCAAAGAATTTCTGAATTGTCTCTAAGGGATATTTCCAGGATTTGTTGAAGATGATGATATCATCAATATTAAGTATCACAATTATCTAGACCAGATGTAATGATGATCATTAAATGTTGAGAAGTACAAAGTGAACCATTCATAATCCCAAATGCATCACTTTATATTGATAAAATCCATCTGGAGTTCCAAATGCTGATATTTTCTTTGCCATTACCATCAGTGGAATTAGCCAATCATTTCAGAAGGTAAATCTCGGTGACAAATTTTATATTTCCAATTTTATCAATGCAGTCATTGATTCTTGGCAATGGTAATAAATCTATTTTGGTCACACTATTCACCTTTCTATATTTAGTGAACATGTGTGATAAATCTGGTTTCGGTACATGCATACTTTTATTCTCCAACAAATACTGAATTTCTTTTTTCAGACAATCTTGTTGGTGAGAGTTCATTCTGTATGGATGCTGTTTCACAGATGTGGAATTTACAATTTTGATTTCATAGTAGATTTTATTTGCTCATGTTAGAACATCTGGAAACAAGTGCTCATATTTCAAAAATATTTGATTTAGTTCATTGTTTTTCTAGTTGTTGCAAATGTGAAAGTTTCGGGTCCAGATTATTCATAATTTCTTAATTCCAAAAATTGGTTAGTCCAAAAGTCACTATAGTCCAATTGCATCCCATTGCTTAAATCTGCATTAGTGGGATAGGTATAACTAAATTGATTGCTTTATTTACCTATCTTTATCTGACTATATTTACCTGACTCTCTTTACCTGACTATCTTTATCAACATGCTCCTTAATATATTTATATGGCAAAGTTGTTTAAGTTTTTACCTCCCAGGAGTATTTATGCTATAATATAAATCACTAACTTTTTTTTCAACTACATAAGGACAAACATATGAAACTTGAAGAGGATTTTGTGGTACAGTCCTACCCGTTTATGTCGACATCCTTGGGGCTGAGGAATGTTTGTCGACATAGGTGGATGTTGAGTAAGTGGTTGCATAGTTGTTATTTATATGCTTCAAGTACATGTACTTAAATTGGCCTAGATTTGGTCAGTCTGTTCCCATCTTATTGAGGCTACCAAGGGGATGGGGCTATTCACAGGGAAATGAAAACCTGTCAACAAGTTGATTTAAACAGTACATGTATTCAGTTAAATAAGTCATTGTAAAAAGTACATAAAAGCGAAAAAGAGATATTACTGCTAATATGATTAACGAAGGCTTAATATTGTATACATTGACACATGCTAATGAGGTATTAAGAGAAAATGATTCTTACAATACAATATTGTTTTTATCACCCATCACTTTGAAAAATGCAAGAATCCATATAATTTCATTGCTTTTATTTAAGTCACCGGGAGAGGCCAACTTTATAGGACCAAACAAAAGCCTGTATTTTATCCTACTGACCATGACATTAAAGCCTGGCAGCAAGATCAATTAATTGTTGAATAAAGTATACAGGATGGAACTGGCTGCTTGCTGACATAAATAATTAGGTGGGAAAATTAGCCTGGTGGCAAGATCAACTAATTGTAAAACAAAGTATGGGTTGGAACTGGCAGGTGGTCCACATAAATGATTAGGCAGGAAATTAATATCTGGTGGCAAGATCAAAAAAGTTGTAAAAAGTATGGGTCAGAACTGACAGCTTGTTGACATAAATGATTAGAAAACAAAGGATTTGTTCAAGCTGGGACCAAGGGCTTTTGTCAACATGTACATTTTTTTAAAAATCTTGACAGCGATATAAGCATGACAGGTTTGGTAGTAATAATAGACCAAGGGACCAGGACTTTGCTTTTTTGTTGAAATAGGTGGCTTGTCAATGTAAGTTATGTCGATATAAGTGGGTAGGACTGTATCGACAAGAGAGCCAGAATTCTATCACCAGGCTGAAAACAAGCTTCCTCTGTATTTTTTTCATATCTTAATTTCATTTTTGGCTAAGTAGAGTGCAGATTAGTTCTTGCAACCTCACGTGCTTTTGACAACTTTAAAATTGTAAACATAATCAAGAAGATGAATATTTCTTTATCTTCACTTGAAAGAAGTTTCTCTTTTAAAAACTTTAATGGTCCATGTAAAGTCTGTCCAAAAGCTAGTTCAAAGGGACTGAATCCTAAAGACTCTTGAACTGATTCCCTAACAGCAAACAAAAGTAAATTAACACCTTCATCCCAATCTTTTTCAGTATCAAAACAATATGACAGAATCATACTTTATAAAGTCTGATGAAATCTTTCTGAGACCCCTTGGCTTTCAGGGTGATATGTAGAAGACTTGAATTACTGGATGCCCCATTCGTGCTGAACTTGCTAAAAGAATTCCAGACATAAAATTTGATCCTTGGTCAGATTGGACAGATTTGGGAAGGCCAAACTGTGTAAAAACTTCAAAGCTTTTATTATTCCTAGTGGGACAAGTTCTACATCATTTACAAATGTCACTTTTAAGTTTTAGCCAATAAAATTGATTCAAGATCTTGTATAAGTCTTATTTATCCCTAAATGACCAGCCAAAGGAGTTTCATGTGCCAGACTAAGAATTTTCAGCTTGTATAATATTCAAACTACAATTTCATAGTTCACCAACCACTTGTCACCAGCAGGTACTTCAGATGGTCTCCATTTTTCCATAAAGACTCGATGTTTAACAAAATAACAAACAGGTACTACCATGACTTCAGTTTCAATAACAGCCCTCTGAAACAAACAGGAGATCTCAGGATAATTTTTCTGTTAAAAGACAAGTGATTGTCATTTGTCACTCTGATTAGTTTAAGGAATACAAGTAGAAAAATGAGGATCACATTGATCAATACCCTTTAAGTGATCACAAGGATGATCAAAAGGATGAGTGAAAGTGCTCGCATTAAAAGCCCGACCAATATATGTGTTAGCTAAAGGAATACTTTTCTGATCAACATAATTCTCAAAAGCTTTTTTTGCCATAGTTCTAGTAACTGCACAAGCTGTGTAAAAACCAGGGATTTGTTTTTCAATAGGATTGACTTTCTGATCCAAATAAAGCTTGTAAGTTACAAGTGGATTAACCACAACCTTATCTCCAGCTAGGTCACAGTCTATTAATAAATTAATACCTTCAATGGGTAAAGATCACATTGTTCAGACTGTCATGGGCCCTGAGACTATGTCTGATGACAAATTTACACACTGGAGAGGAACATTAACAAAGCCGCTCTCTACTCCCTCCCTGAATAAAAATGCTCAAATTAGAAGAAGACTTCTCAGAAAAAGAGACAAATTACCTGATAATGAAAGACCCTTTGAAACTCCTGTGTCCCTTAATATTTTAATAGTGATAGGATTGGCAGAATCACTCATGAGTGATATAGAACCCTTCTACATGAATGGTTCATAATTCTCTATAATAAAATCAAACTGGGGTGTTTGACCCCACACATGTATTGCTTTTAATACATAAACATGACCATGACCTCTTAAAAATAAGAGCATTTAAAATATGTCTGTCTTGATTCTTTTACTTATTTTACAATTTGTAGTAAAAAGTAACAATGTGTTCATTATTCTTGCAATATGTAAACATATGAAGAGATAAGGACATTTGATCAATTTTATCAGAAACTTGTTTTCTAAAAGTTGTGCTGAAATACCTTTTTTACGAGAAGACTGCTGAGTAGAAGACCTACTGATAAAAGAAACTTTAGGAATACTCATCAACTGCATGAGCAGCATTTTCTAATGTTTCGACCTTGTGCCCATCAAGGTAAGTCTCAATGTCACTATGGACATAAGTCTTTAGTTATTCAACTAATATGAGATGCTGAGATTTTGTAATCTCAACCAACTTTCTTTACTAAGCACCACCTATCAAATAACTGCTCTTTTCCTCTTCAAAATTCAACAGAGTATGTCTAGTTTCTTTTACATACTTTCTAAACTTTTGTCAACAAGCCTCAGGCATCAACTCATATCTCTTCAAGATACATTCCTTAATCAAATCATAATCAGCATTTTGCTGTACTGACAGGGAAATATAGATGTCTTGAGCCTTGCAAAAAAGTGCACTTTATAATAATACAAGTTCAATGCTCTCTTGGCCATTTCAAATTTTCAGCAATTTTGTTCAAAATGAGTAAATACTTATCTACTGATTTTCTTTAAAAGGGGATACTAACCTAACATTCTTAGCAACATCAAAACATGTATTTGTAAGGTGTGGGATTCCTCTCTTTTTCATCTTTCTCTAACCACACTTTGTTCTTTTTTCTGTAATTACAATTGTCATTTTTGAAGCTAAAGGTATTTTAACTCAATTTCATTCTTGTATTTTAATTTTAATTCCATAACTTGCAAGTTGGAGCCATATCGAGACTTACTAACCAAATCCAAAACACTTTTATCCAAAACCATTCTTTTCTACTAAGTATTGGACCGAAATATTTTTTAATCTTGCTTTGTTAAAAAAACAATCGCTTCAGAAAGTTCATGATTTCTGGCAAGCTGGAGCAATTCATCCTTTTTCATGGAGTCTAACCATTCTTGTGTACAACTGGAAATAAAGTTCTCCACTTTTATGACAATGTAAAAGCTTGATGGTTTCACTAATAGAAATGTGAAGAGAATCATATTAGAATCCTAAGGCCATGCTATGAACTTATGCAGAATGCTTAGTTCAACAAATATATCAAAATTGTATCACAAACAACATCAAATAAGAAACACACTAGCACAAATTTATGATGCAGCACATTAGAACTTGCTAAAAATGCTCCATTATGAATGCTGTAAGTGAAAAAGTCACAGTCATGCTAATTTATGACATTGTAAGAGGTCATTGATAGCATGGTGGGATGGGGTCTTAAAAAGAAGAAATCTCAAGTTTACATGATAACTCAAATTTAGAACATTGGATGGGCCAATTAAAACATAAAACAGCTTGGATTATCAGAGTACACCACTCACTTGATAACATGCACCTTGATAACTTGCAAACCCACTTATAATGTGGGGTCAGGAGTGGATCCCATTTTTTTTAAACCAAAAAATACCAAAAGTCTGATCCCTATGCAATGAACTTGAAGAAAATCACAATCAAAATTGGTAATGGAAAGTTTTGATATATCACTTGTTTTATCATTGAAAACAGTAGATAGGACCTGGAAATTTTAATCAACATTATGAAATATCAACTTTTAATAAAATATAATTTGTTACATTTGCTTTTCAAACAACATTCTTAGTAAAATGCAATCAAAAATATTCAAGGACATTTCAATCAATGAAAATGTCACTTATGCCAAGTAGAGGCAGTACTTAAATAAATGATTATTAAATAATTTTTTTTTAACCAATTGAAATTTATATTCTAGTTCAATCTTTTAGTTCCTTTTAAGTGTAATCATCATAAATGCAATGTGTCCTCTTGTAAGTAACTTAAAATATATTGATCTACTGTAACATTTATGTCTGTGAGCATTTTGCTGACAACCTAATTAAGTGCCCATCGTGTTTTGCTATCTGACTAGCAAAAGCATTTGTTGTATTGTTGCACTAAATAAAAAGCAGGCCTCCATTTCTATTATCACAGTAATTATGTCTTTTGAATCAAATAAAGCAGGTGGAATAAAATAAAGTCAAAAGGCATATAAATCCTACATTTTTACAAATCAGCAGCACCGGTCACATGTCAGGTAACTCATTTCAGTTGATTAATCCAACACTGTTATAAATTTTATTGTGTACATATCTAATTAAACTACCTTAAATTAACCAACTCATAAATGTGATTAAAGATAGGAAGGCAACCAAGCAAAAGTATTACTTTGTAAAACAATATGCTTTGTTTCACAGATATGGACCATTGTGGGAAAAACGAGTTTCAGAGAATTCCTGAATTTACATGTAGAGATATCCTCAAAAATGATAAGAAGTTTCACTCTTACTTTTGCAATGAAATCACAACATCAATATTTTAATTACTGAAAAATACGAAATTTGAGTTTCAATGTAGAAAACTGTCACACAAAATAAATCTTGCACGTTTTTAATAAAATGGAATCTTGTTTGGTAGTGAATCAACATTTATTCTGGTTTCCTGCTTTGCAGACTCCTTATTTGGTAAAGCACTATCACACATCACTCCAGGAATCAGTCAAATCAACAAAACAAAAAGCTGTGAGATAATATGCAAATGTTTTCGCGTACTGTGTTTGGTTGCTGAAATCAGTTGCAATCTTGTTATCGATCTTTCAGATGTTGGACATTTTGAAATTAAATTATATAGAGATAAAAACAAGCAACTTCATCAGAAAAAGTGCTTTACTAACAATTATTCTCGATTCGATTTTAAAACAAGGATTTAGCCATTAAATAGCCCAATTCACCTACCCAGCAGTTATCTGGTTGTTTAGCGGGTGTTTTGGAGGTCCCTCAGTTAACTCACACCCTCATTTAGAGTTTGGTCTGAGTTTTTGGACCCCAATGTGCACGAGTTATCGAGTGAGAGGCGATCAAATTATACAGCAGCAAACTTTAGCTAAAAAACACCTGGTGGTGCCAAGAGAGAGTAATGGCCAAGAATTATTGCCCTTTGTCTATTTGAATAGCGAAGAAAAGATGACTTTTGTCTTTTAGTATGGCTGGATTCATGAAGCAGCAGGCTAATATTCATAGCATAATAAGATTAGTGGACATATTCAAAGAAATGATGTTGAAGTATAATCTGGTTATAGATATAATTCTATATCATTGGATATAGAATCAGTAGTGATCACATTGTAGAATGCTTGTCTGACACATTTGATTTGCGTCAGTTGGACAGCTCCATTAGTAATGCTAGTTGGCTGAGAATCTCATTGGATTGGGTTGATTTGTCAGCTGACTGACTAGCTATACAGTCTGAACAGCTGGCTGGTCAGTTTGCCATTCAGAAATAAGTAACTCCTGACCATCATAATCATATACTGCTTGTTTGTGTGGCCAGGCTGATTGGTCAGCAATCAGAATGGCATATCAATAATATAAGCCACCTGGTCTGGACAATTAATGCAATAATGTTGAGATGGCCAGATAGCCATAATAATCAAATTGCAAACATTCACATGTGACTTGTTTCTTAATATTTTCATGCATAAATGGGGTAAATGATAACTGTACATGCTAATTGGCAGGGGATAAGTCTGACCATAAACCTTCAGGACTCTCTGATGGGGTGATTTGTATTGCAAGCCCTCATGCATCATGGGTGTGGTTCGATTTATTTGCGATTCCTCATGCTTATAGGGGTTGCAATATAACTGTCATTCCTACTTATCCATATCAACAACAAACCTTCTGAGTCACATTGATCATATGTTATTCCACTGCTTGACCAGAATCACCTGTGCTTTCTACTGTATTAATGAATAATGTATGTACTGGTACTGTTTATGTGTCTGCATGGGGATGCTGAGGATATCTTAACATCTCCTATGAGATTCTATGGTACATATACAATATGTTCTAGCACTGTTTCTGCATCTGCATGATGGGTGAAGAGGGTATTCTGGCATCTCCCATACGACTTATCAACTATGCTGATACAAGGTGTTTAAAGTCTAGCTCTGATATATTCAACCATACTCATTTTTGCAGCTTTTTCCAAACATTGAACCAAGTGTTTCCAATAGCCCATAAATGATGTCATTGCGCCTTTGAAACATTCTTACCCATGATGCTTTGCATAGTTCAAACAATGTCCATTGCAACCTGTTTTCATCTGTCAGTTATCATATGGAACAATTTTAGAGTTGCATGTTTTAAAAAGGTTAAAGGTTTAAGTTTAAAATTAGATTTGGGGAGTAATTGACTCTGGCTTGATATTGATTTTTTACATTTTTAAATCATGATAGTTTTGGAAAGTTGGATAGTAAAGCTTTCTAACTTCACCATAATTTGCAAAAGCATTGTAGTTCATATATAAATGATGTTTTTTTTACCTACCCTGATATCTTAACAATGGGTGCCACACAGGTTGGACATTTTTTGGTTTTTGTCTTAATATACATCTGGTTTTCATATTCTTCTGCCAATTGTTTCAACTTCCTCCTATGTTCCAGTGCATCCTCTTCTTTTTGTTTTTTCCTGTTTTCCATTTTTTTCCTGGCATCTTCTAGCATTTTCAATTTGGTTTTGCACTCCTCACCCTGTTATATACAACAGATTATTGTCCCTGCACTTGCACAACAAGAGGTTATCAAAATATTACCTTTTAAAACAAGAAGCCTACAAAACCACATGAATGAAACCACAGAAAGAACAAGTTAAAAGAGTGCATATTTGTACAGCAAATGAAACAAGTTCTTTCCCACTGACTTGGAACAAAATATGATTGTAATTTTGTATTTATTACTCTCTCTCTCTACATGCTTTTCATATATTTTTTCATCTACAAAATATGAATGGAGTTCAAAGCAATTTGGGTTTTATAAAAGTCTGATTCAGTGCATATCAATGTGCAGACTGTGTGTGTGATATAAAAATATGGTCTGAAAATTTGTATGAAATGTATGAACTGTGTAAGATTAAAAGGATATATAATAGAAACTGATATCACACCTAGCATACATTGGTCTAAACAGGGCCAATTTAGTTGCAGGTAGATCTGTCACTAAGCAAGTGCTTATAGAATACCCTCATTTTAAAGCAATGTTAAACAAATCAAGGCAAGAATGGCCACAGAAACAGTGTTGGTGTGCAATCTGGGCTGCTTTGGTTGAATTGGTACAAACCTTGAGTCCATCAGGGTCCAAGTCAAGCTTGCAAGGAAGTGTCAAAGTATATAAGTCACCCTGAATTTATATGAAAATCAAATCATCAGCTGGCAAGTGTCACTTAACAACACCCAACCATAATTTTCCATGAAGATGGAATTATGAAGTTTGTAGAATACCTTTTTGTTTCCTAAAATAACTACCTAGATCATTATCTGCTAAGTTATGGCCGTTCCATTTAAACATACATGGTACCCAGGAAAGGCATTTTTATTTCAAAATATATGCCAGGGTATATTGATTTCACAGTTCATATTAAAATGATCAGATAATTCTAAATTGCATTTATGGGTTAGTTTCCCACCATAAAAGTGCCTTCCCTGGGTCCAATGTATGTTTTAATGGAACAGTCCTTAACATTCTATAAAAATTATTGCAAGATAATTTATTTCTGCCAACCAGTTTTTGTATGATAAGGATGTCTAGCCAATTTCATAATATTGTTCTTTTAAAATGTATACCTATATATTCATATGCATATGAAAATTTTCATGTCAAGCTAAGTTTATCTTTTCCAAATAGCAGTCACACAATATTCTTAACATTAATCCAAACCAGCTTTTTACCCTAGGATTATTTATACTTTCAGCAACTGAATGTCTAAAACCACAATTTTTTTTCATGTTAAAAATGTAATATATATTTTAAAAAACTGAACTTAATAGTCTAAAGTATTCAAATTATTGTGTGTTGGTCTATATTCTTTGCATGCAATATTATGAGCAGAACAAAAATATATTATGGTCAACATATACAATGCATTACTCAACATCCTTCTTTAGCAATGAACATACTATTGTCAGCACAGTTATACAGCACATATTGTATCTAATGCATGGATTTTCAGCACTGTGAAGAACATACATTAAGAAAAAAACAAATATAAACAACCTGTACAACTAGCAATACTCTACATGAACACAAAAACTATTGTCCATCCACTTTGCATGTAATATATTGGACATAAAGAATTACAATAAATTTGCACTAAAATAGGACAAACAAATTTGTAGAGCAAACATATAGCATTAAATTGAATCTGACATTCTATATTAGCAGGATTGATGTCTGGCATACTAATTCTGCTTGTAGTGTTCTCTTATGCCCAGATGCCAAAATTCTGAGCACTCTGTACAGAAAAAGAACATACAGGCTAAGCAGTGATTTAAACGTTTATCAAACTAAGCTCAATAATACTCTGTAACCAGCATCAGTGTAGGATTGCCTGTAATTTAACATTTAGTGTATCTGATACTAGGATTGCGAGCATTTTGTAGAGAAAGAGAACCTTCAGATAGATGGAGTGTGAACATGTACACTTTACACCAGCATGAGTATATACCTTTTTTACATGTAGTATTTATACCTGATGCCATGATTCTAAGCACTCCGTACAGAAGGAAAACATACAAGTTGTACAGCAAGCCAGTGAAAGCTTTTCTTCAGGTTCCATGATCACTGGATTTTCACATCGTGGACACCATACTATGTCTCTCATCACTTCCAGGCCTTTCTGCAAATAATAGTGTTTTTTCAATGTATATGATGCAGCTCAACTAACCAACAAAAATACTGACTCAAGGCTCACCAGTTCTCCCGAAGGAACATGTCACTGTTGTTCTATGCATGTAGATTGAATACTGCCAAATCCAGATACACAGCAAGTTCAGTTACTTTTGTGGTTTTTGCCAATAAATGACATTTTCATCACTACTTAAATCATGACTTGAAGTGAAGGGCCATTAAATTGCCTCAGAAAGATTATTCTAATGTGGGTCTTCATATTTGTTGTCTATAACAGGAAATCCACTAAAATTGGTATACTTGATAAAAACAGTGAATTCACATTAATCTGGCATTATGAGAAGTAGGAAATTATTTCATATCATCCAGGTTGCATACTCAGAAGTGCTAAAATTTATTTTTTAGAAGAGCAAATATACTCCCATCATATAATATAAGTGTATTATAAATATCTTTTTCTAAGACATCACAAAAACTCAGTTTGATTCTGCTTTGTCATGCTCATTAACCATTACAGATTAAAGTCAGAGTGAAGTGTCTTTGGGCATGCCTCAACACAAAATAACCTACTTGAATGCTGTAGATTATCAAACCAAACCTTTGTCAAGTATTTCGAAGCTAACATTGACTATAGTAGCCCACTAGGCTACTGAATTGTATGTCATAAAGTATTCAATTTGCTTGGTTGTCTTGCTGTCAACGATCAGATTTGTGAATGAGTATGTGAAATTAAGGTAGTTTTATTATATTATGTTCACCAAAATTTTTTTTAGCAATGTTCAATTAATCACTTGAAATGAGTTGAGATGACACTATCCTGGGAACTCTGGCTGCTTCACAGGTTGGATTTGCATGCTTTTTAACTCTTTACTTAGTCCAGCCCATTTTTTTGATAGAAAAAACATGAATAAGAAAGTTAATCTAAGGAAATCAGTTTTTAAATTATTACAACAATACAACAAAATTACTGTAATATATAATAGCCCCAGACCCATCATTCTGGTATCCCCCTAGACCCCCGGCATAAGACCGGTTTGACCCTGTAATACTATCACTGTTTTTAATGAGGACCAACTAAATATTACTGGAAGTGCTTTTTTTTAAAAATCACCTTTTGATTTGACTTTGTTCAGCACAAACAAGATTTTAAAGATTGCCTTTAAAGTCTTAGTGAAGATTTCATATCGTAAGAAATGTTTCAACCATGTTAAAATAACCATTAAGTCAGGAGTGATACTCATAATAAGATTTAATAATGGTTGACATAGTGACCCATTTCTTAAGTCTGACTGGCAAATTTTCATATTGGATCAGCTAGGCATAGAACAATGTTTTCTAATGAGAAATGATGTAACCATCCATTCATGATGAGTATGGACAAAAAGATTTTTATGATGACAACCATGGGCAGCCATGCTTGAGGTCAGATTAGCAACATTTTCACTAAGGTTCATTCATACAATCATATATCTTTCACAATAACTAGCAACTGTCAGCATGAGGCTTTCATTAAAAAAATTATAAGAACCATCATTTATAAGGAGTATTAGTAACAATAATTTTAGAGGGCTCGAGTGGTCTAAAGCATTCACCATCTCACCTCTGTCTGTGTGGGTTCAAGTCTCAGGTTCGGCCAATGTTGGTATGAGAGAAAGCTTGCCAGTAGCTTCTCATAGCTTTTTTGAGGTCAGACCTGGATCCCATTTTTTGTTACTAGAAAGTACCCAAAATTTAAGCCCTATTTTTAATATGAAGAAAATCATGATCAAAATTGGTAACTGAAACCTTGATATATCGCTCATTTTATTGGCAAAAATGGTTATATGACCTGGAAAACAACATTATGAAATTATCAACTTTTAATAAGAAGTCATGTATTTTGTTCAAATTTCTTTCCAAACAACATTCTTGGTACACCATAAATAACTGTATGCTATGAAATTTCAATCAATGCTTGTGGCAGCACTTTAAATAATAAATACCAATTAAAAAAGTTTTTTATTATCAAGTGAAATGCGTGTTTTAGTTATATCTTTTAGTTTGGTTTAAGTGTAATGATCATAAATACAATCTGTCTTCTTGTATTCAAAAGTAAAATATGTCAATCTACCATAACAGCTATGTCTGCAAGCATTTCTGTGAGAACCTATGGCATTTTGAAACATTATTTTGTGTAAGTAATTTTGTTGTATTGTTGTAATAATTTAAAAACTGATTTCCTTAGATTAACTTTCTTATTCATGTTTTTTCTATCAAAAAAATGGGTTGGACTAAGTAAAGAGTTAAAAAGCATGCAAATCCAACCTGTGAAGCAGCCAGAGTTCCCAGGATAGTGTCATCTCAACTCATTTCAAGTGATTAATTGAACATTGCTAAAAAAGTTTGGTGAACATAATATAATTAAACTACCTTAATTTCACATACTCATTCACAAATCTGATCGTTGACAGCAAGACAACCAAGCAAATTAAATACTTTATGACATACAATTCACAGATACATTTCATTAATGAAACGTTAGTTTCAGACTTTGCGGTTAATTTGTAATTCCTGAATTGGCACTTGGAGATTTCCTCATGGATGAAAAGAAGTTTTGCTATTACTTGCAATAAAATTATGGCATCAATATTTTATTCTAGAACAAGTTTTAAAAAATAGACAATCGATGATGACAGATGTTTCATGAACTAAATGTTCCATTTTTTAAAATAAAAGGAATCTTGTTTGACTGTGAATTTGAATCAACAACTAGTCTGGTTCCCTGTTTACTATGTTGCTTGAATTGCATTACTCAAGAGTAGAGAGCAAAGTAGGGAGCAGATAGATCAGGGATCCAGACTACTCAACAAGATAATGCAGTGATGCAATATACAATGTTTTTGCATACAAATGAAGGTTGTTGAAACCAATTGGAATAATGTTTATGATCTCTCAGCGGTTGGACATCTTGAAAATAAATGTTATTTGTACATAAAAATGAATAACTTTATTAGAAAATGTGTTTCATTGACAAGTATTCCCAAAGCGATTTTAAAATGAGTATTCTGCCATTAAACTGACCAGTTTGCTTTCCAACCCATCCACCCTGATGTTTCTTTGATGTCCAGTGAGAAGAATATCATCTCATATTGTTAAGGAGATCCCTCAATAACATCCTTGATTATAGTATGGTCTATGTTTTTGGACCCCATTGTGTTCATGTTATTGAGGAGAGGTGTAACATTGGGGACCAGTTGTAGATTTGTGTTCTGGTCTTGGGTGCCTAAGGAAGCTGGATGAAGCAGCTTAGAGACTGGAAAGGATTGGAGAAGAATCCTGATGGAGATTTGCTGTGATAAACTCAATCAACCTTTGTGAGGAGTGTTACTTTCTAGTAAGAGCCAAAGGTCACTGAAACAGAATCTCTCCCAATTTATTTTGAATGATTCTCTCGCCTCCCATCCAGGACATAGGGAAAGAACAGGCATGGAATCATATTCTGTAGGTAAACTGCTAGGGAGTGGAGCTGGGTCTTAATGGATCCTTCTTGTCATTTTTTGCTTTGGAAACTAAGTCCTTACTAAGGAGTAGGGTCTTTCTATCTAGCATGCCATAGATGGGGTTCTTCAAACTTCTCTGGTCTTTCTTTGGGAGTGAGGGCTGTGTTTTGGTGAAAGGCTTGCATCTTTATTAGCCTGTTTCCTGAATGCCTCTATCTGACTATTGAACAAGAGGATGGAAGATAGATATTGTGATTTAAGAGTGGGTGTGGTGGTAATGTCAGCTACTTGACCAGACTGTTAAAGATGCAAAATAAAAATGTAGTCTTCTTTGGTTCAGAGAGCTCTTTGGATGAAGAAATTTTGTAAGAGGCCACTGTGGTGTTCAGAACTGTGGAGGAAAGATAGGCCACAAGACTTCTTTGATGTAGAGAAGAGTTAGTCTTCCATGAAAATCACTAGACTTAAGAAAAATGATTGCTTTTGTAGATATTCCTCTTCAAACTCAGAAGAGTGGGGTCACAGGAAGCCTTCAGCAAAGGTAGCAATGACTGAGTTGGTGAAGCTGGTTGTCAGGGACAATGAATGAATGAGGCTGGAAATACATTACAACTTGAACATGGTGGTCTCCATGTATTCCCTCTGACTGTTGTGCATGGTCCAAGAGGGTACTAGTGTCAACTGCGTGCAATGGCCATGATAGTTACCAATCTCATTCAGACCAAAATGTTCAATCCTTCTAACTACACAGAGACAATTAATACTGGTGGATACTCATTTTTATCTCATATATAGTTTACAATCAGCCTGAAGCCTTCTCTCTCTCTTTCATTTTGGGGCAATTTTATTTTGATCAGAAGGTGCAAGAAGGAAAATGCAATGTCATGGTTATTAATTTTCTAATTTGTCTATTCTAATACACATATGTATAATCAAATTTAAACAACACATATTATTAGTGCACATAGCTTTAGTGCAATTACATCTTATTAGTCTCACAAATCAAAAACCCCAAATTTTTGTTGATACTGCTGATGGACAACTTGTGGGCAATAAAATAAGCAATATTGCTGCATGCAAATCTTTCTGGAAGACACCTGCCAATTGTTTTAGACACTTACCAGTATTGGAAAATAACTATATCTAGGGTAAAATTCAAAATGGCCACAAAGCATGGGGTTATGCTATTGAACTATTGATTTACAAGTAATGAAACAGGATTTCATCTGCAAATATTATGTCCATATTGCCAAGAAAACCCTTTAACTGACAGTAACTCAACAGTTATGCTAAATGCCATTTAGTGCATAAATGTACACCCATGTGCATACAACAGTCTCTGCAAATATGTGCTTGCTTTATTGAATAGGAGAGATCTGCCCTTAAATCTACCACCAGTATCATTACAGGTGTGGGGGCTGATTTATTAGCATAACATCTGACATATAAATTTAACACTGACAATCATATTTTAAAATCCATCTCAATGTTGGGTCCTATATTGTTCTCAAACCTGATCTCTTCAACAAACTGGTGATTTGTGTACACCTTATTTTTCATACATTTGGAGATTGTTTTTTTTTACATCTGAAAAATTATATGACATGAAAAAGATATTGGAATGACATAATCCATAAGTAAGTTAATTTGGAGTATAAAATAAAGTCCAGATTATCTGGTAAAAAGTTTTGACTTATAGGCTGGCATATATGGTAAAATGAGTTATAAGTATTATATACTGCAAGCAAGGCATTTAAGATGAATTGTAGGTAATACAGACTATAGGGAAGGAATTTAAGATGAATGGTAAGTACTACTGACCATAATGTAGGCAATTAAAAGAAATGTAATTATTACAGTTCACTGGAGAGGCATTTAAGGTGAAGTGTAATTTTTAGACACCCCTAAGAAGGCATTTAATATGAATTGTAAATACTAAAGAAAACAGGGAAGGAATTTAAGACTAATTCTTAGTACTATAGATTACAGGCAAGGCATTTACATGCGAGATGAACTTTAAGTACTACATACCACAGGAAAGGCATTTAAGGTGAATTGTAAGTACTACATACCACAGGAAAGGCATTAAAGATGAACTGTAGGTATTATACACCACAGGAAAGGCACTTAAGATGAAAATAAAGTATTATAGACTCAACGGAAGGCATTTAAGACTAATTCTAAGCATTATAGACTTTGGGCAAGGCATTTATGTGAAAGACGAACTATAAGTACAAAAGACCACAGGGAAGGCATTTAAAATTAACTGTAAGTACTCCAGACCAATGGGAAGGCATATATGAATGATGCTGAAAATTCTTATATGATAATGCCTCTTGACATGCAAAATTATCAACTCACTTTGCTGTGGCAATAAAAACTCAGAAAAGTTGCTCACATTTGTGAAAAGGTATAGTTAACACTTCCTGACTATGAACGATTGTTAGTTACTGGTGATTGATGGAATTTGGTGATAAATCCTATATCCTTGAGATCATTGCTGCCTCATCCAATGGACAACTTTTTCAAACTTTTGAAGCTAAACAAGACAAAAAACAAAATCACTTTTAGCTTGTAACAGTTCGGTTTGCAGCATAATCATATTATTTAAACATATTATTATCAAGCAATGTACTCTAAAAAATTTTATATTTCATATAAAACAGTAGATGGTTTTAATGAAGTTCTTAAGTGAGACCTAGTGTTTTTTAAAAAGTTATTTTAGTACAATTCGTTATGAAAATGCTTTCTTTGTCCATTGATGCTTGCAAGTTAAAATTTGTGCACTTTTACAGTTTTGTCAAGTGGGGCACTGAGTATCAAAAAATAGATAATTATAATGGAGGAGTTACCTGTTATAGGAGCATTTGACAGCAGTATTTTTTATCAATAAAAATGCAGATTGTTGAAATAAACCATTATAGTTATTATATCTACTTCGAAGTTTAGCTACCTTCTGAAACATCAGCTTAGATGGAGATGAGATGTGTTAGTGATCTATAACAGTGAAAGCCTCAGACCGTTTGGACACCAATGACCTATTCCTCCTGCCTTAATTCTGAGGTCAGAATTCTAAAGGAGGTAAGCAGTATACAAAAGATTCCTCAATTTATCTCAGACATTATTAAAATACTAGGTGAGAATGAAAATGTGATTGCTAGCTGGTTGGAAATGCAAATACCATGTCCCCAGCTTTCACTTTCTGATGGAGGACCAAATGAACTGCATGTCATTAATTACAATTCATGGCTTCTTTCATACCATTACCTGGAGTGAGAGTGTTTCGTATCTGTTGAATTCCTGTGGTGTCAATACATCCTGAATAATGTATGGTGGGATGCTGCATTTACACTTAAAATTAGGACACCTGAAAATAATGCAACACTAACTAATATAAATTAACATTAATAACACTGTCAAGTTTGCAAAGAGGCAGGCTTGACAGGATATAGTTTTACAACCTTTAATGAAATTACATTCTACTTATGTTAAAGAAACTACTCATTTGAAGAAAAACCTGAAAAATTCAATAAATTTCTCAAAATTCTCTCCTAGTACCCTGAATGAAACATTATAGCATACAATATACCATATGCAGTGGTGTTTAAGCATGTCAATATTTTCTTGGCAACAATACTGCTACCAGCAATATGTAAAGATGTCTGTAAATTGATGAAACATGTTCTGGAAGAAAATAATTTCAGCTTAACAATACCAATTACACTTCTCTTTGGTACAAACCTCTTTATAATGCAATACAAGTTATTTCTTTTATTTGTTTTTGGGGAAACAAGAAAGAATCATTCACGAATATTGTCATACAATTTATATACATGCCAGTTCTCTATCCCAGACCTGTAAATACATATTTGTATAAGATACTGTAGGATATGTGATACTAAATAAATTCCGGAACATTCAAAAAGAAGAAGAAGGAGGAAAAAAAAAAGAAGTATGAACAAATATCAACTGGAGAGCAAGTGAGTGAATGAGTAGTGGGTGAGTCAATTTATAATAAATATACAAATTAAACAAATATTGTCAGACACATTGTGTGTTGCAAGAACTCACTGTAGGTCTAGGACAGTTCCCTCCTTGACATGGAGTTCACAACTGGCTTTCATGCAATCATGGCATATGTGATGGTTGCACTGGGGTATGGTATAGAAATGTGAGCCCAAATACGTCTCTAAACACACCACACATTCATGTACAGTCTTCTTGAAAGCCAGATTCCTTTGATGTCTGTCATACCTGGATGAAATAGACACAAAAAGTGATGAGTTTAAATGTGATAATGTTTGAGATAAAATTGGGGTCAATTACTTTTTTCTGTACTGTTACATCATTGAGCATATTCTGGTAGCAATTATTATTGTGAAAGAAAATAAAGATAAAGCAATATACAATTTAGACAGTATGTGATTGAAATTAAATTCTATCAGGGAGGGCCATCAGTAGGCCAATAAAAACATCTGTCACCTGTGATTACACTGTGTTTTGGGGGCTGATATTGTGCCTATTCCAGGGTTAGTAGCAATTTCAGTTCTATAAATTTTTGGCTTTTTAAGGCTTTTTTGACAATTTGTTAGGTTCAAAGAAATACAGTGTTCAGACTTTCATGGACACAAATAACAGCATTCTTATCAATTTTATATTATTTTTAATAATATGACCTGAACTTTTTTCCATAACGGTCAACCTTAACAAGGTAAGATATAAATGAAAATTAATGAACAAAGCATTGAAAGGTTAAATCACACATATATATATATATATATATATATATATATATATATATATATATATATATATATATATATATATATATGTAGTATACACACACACAAAAGCAGAGCAATATACATTGCACGAAGTATCATATAAAATTCAGACATATTTCAATGCTTCTAGTCTATCATCAATCTGATTGTCCAGATCCAACTGTTCTTCCAATTTTTTTTCTTCACAGATGTCCTTAAGCTATTTGATTTGCTGATGAAAGTAATGTTCCTCTGATGTTCAGCTTTTAATGCATAGTCATCAGCTAAACTGTTCAATGTTTCTATGTCATACGTCAGTGCTGATTTTTTCTTTTTCAAACTTGTGATTTCCTCATCCAATGCTTTTCTTTTCCTATTGGTTGTCTCAGTCTCCATTCTTTTCTTCTCATCTTGCAGAAATTCTTCATACCTGTTGTGTGCACTGCTGGCACTGATAAGCAGCCTTGGAGTTATTTCAACTTTATTGATTCCACCAGCAGCTCTAATGGCATCAATAATGATCTTTTTGGATATCAAAGTTCTTTCTGCTATATTTATCTCTTCAACTTCTTTATTTACTGAGAACCCCCTCTTAACAGTGGCTTGCCCATGTGACAAGAGAAGTAAGGTCTCCACAACTTGTCAAAGGTTGGAATATTGCTGCTGATGAGCAAGCCTGTTATAAAGAAGAGTGTCAACACGTTTTGTCTTTCTTGAGAAAGCTCCAAGTGATCCATTGCTAATGGCTGAGTCAACAAATGCTGAAACTCATTAAGAACAGCATCACAACAACTGATATTGAACTTTCTCTTGCTGACTAATGAGTGCAAGATTCTCTTCAATTTAGCCTCTGCTTGTGCTTTGCTTTCTAAAATGGCAGCATGGTCAAGACATGCCATGTCTTTCACTAAACCATAGTGAAGTGGAGATTTAGTGAGGAATTTGTCAGCGAAACAAACAAGGATACTTTTGCATGCAACCTTAAATTCTAAGATTTGTAGCTCACTCTTTTTTTGGGCCATTTTTAGTTCATTAATCATAGACTCTGCTACAAATCCAACAGCAACCTTGTGTCTGGTTACATGATTTAATGGGTCAGTTACTTGAAATATAACAATGTCTTTTGTTGTTTTGATTTCCTCAATCTTTTCTGGGACAACAAACCTCTTCAGAAGGCCTATGGCAATAGCATTTAGATCGTAATGAGCAAATTGTAGCATCGGTGGATCAGTTTGGTATTCTGTAAGGTTGGGCTCAACATGCTTGGAAAGTGAAATAAAGAATGCCAACTTTGGTGCCAAAAATTCATCCTTCAAAAGAGCTTCTTTCACGATCTTAAAGGACTCGGTCTTCGGGACAGAAACACTTGATTTCATTACCTCACCAACATATTTTCTTAAAGGTTCCATCAGATTTAAAGCCTTCTGAGCAACGGTGATGTTCTCTAACCATCTATGTTTGCAGAACTTAAGAGGAAAGGTGGAAGTACTTTTAACATTCACAAAATCTTCTCTTCTTGCTGGTGTGTCGTGAAAAAGCTGGAAAAAGGATCTCAGAATTTTATCTAATTTCCAGTTAACAGCATCCAATGCTGTCTTGCATGCTCCATGGACCTTGTGAAGTGAACAACTTCCTACATTTAATAATGTGATGCCATGTTCAGTGGTCAGAGCAGAATCAATCTTCTTATAAAAAGACCAATTAACATTTGACCCATCCATAGATAACTGAATCAAATTGTTCAAATTCAGGTCTGCTGTCACAGAATAAAATGCCGAGACCATATTTGAGGCAGTACAATGACCAAGGAAGTTTAATGTTAAATTCCTGGTTCTGACTGTGCCATGATCCCAAAAACAAATGTGGAAATCCATTTGTTTAGTTTGAAGGACATCATTCATGCTCTCATCCAAGAGCAAAACAAACTCTTCATATTTTATCAGATCCTCTAAAAGAGATGTAAAACATGGAGCCAATCCAAATGAAGCCAAATATGATGTTTTCCTGTCTGAAAGATTGAACTTTATGGCAACTGCACTATCAGGAAACATGTATTGGAATACTTTTGCTATTCCAGAATTTGATGAAAAGCTGCAGTGTTTATCTATTATATGCAATGTCCAAATAATTTCTGCCTTTAATGTGTCTTCTTTTGCTACATGGTTTTGCATAGATGCTGAGGTTGTAGACACTACTGAACAGGACGGTTGAGGATTTGGATTTTGTGGTAACATTACCTTTCCTGAATCAGACTGTTGATGCTAGAAAAAAGACAAAAAAAAACCAAGTTAAGTTTTACATTTATATATATTAAATATTATTTTATTGTAATTTAATTCTGCTTTTTTCATGCAATAATTTTTACACTGCTGGTACTTTCTATACATTCAATGTACCACAATGTAATGCTTAATGTTGGAATAGTTTCAACACAAATTTGATTTACTTTTCTAAATTGATAATGATATATCATTATTAATTTAAATCGAGCCCACCATAATGGCAATAAAAGGTAAACACCTTGAATAATTATATAAAAACTGTAAATTTAAAATTTGGAATGTAAGCTTACAGTTACAGTTATGACACAGTTAATTCCCTTTTAAAACCCTTATAAATTCTTAAGTTTCAGATGATGATAAAGCAAACTTATACAAAAGTAAAGAGTAATTATATATATATATATATATATATATATATATATATATATATATATATATATATATATATATATATATATACACCATAAAAATACTAAAATAGTGAGGTGTAGGACATTTAAACTTTCTCACTAGTTTTTATTTTAGCTCAGTATTTTCCTTTGTTTCGGTAAATAGTTTGTTTTGGTAAATAGTTTAACCAGCCTAAAATTCAATGTGATTTCTGCGAAATTATGTTTGACGCTACAATTCAGATAGAGAGAAAGACAGACAAATAAAGTATATTTATACTCACAGTCAAGACTTTCTTCAAGTCGAAAGTGGAGGATATGCTCTTCTCATTTGCTTGATGTTTTATTCCTTTTGTATGTATTCGTAAGCCACTTTCACCTAATCTCATAATTATAAACGATTTTTTACGCAATTTTTCATCTAGCAGCAAACACATCTTTATCTTTTTCCACCCAAAGAGCATACTGCTGTTTAGAGAGCCAATTAATTTGAAAACGTGTATTGCTCGCCATTATACTGCAAGCCAGGATAAACAGGATGTATAAGTTACTTATAACCCGGATGTAAGACAGCTGTAGTTGATTTCCGGTGTAGTTTTTTTTTTGGCAGTGCCGACTGTTTCGTATAAAAACTTTAAGTTACCTTTGAACTGTTGAAGATTTTTAAGGTTTTACTGGCTTGTCGATTTTTAAGGTTTTCTTTTAATTTATAAGGTTTCTCATCAAAATTTTAGGGCTTTTTCTTAGGTGCTTTAGGTTAAAATAAAATATTAGGCTATTTTTGGTTTTTTAGGATCCCTATGAACCTTGCTATTCATTAAAACCTACAAAAGTCTGAAGTCAATGTTGGCTACACACATCAGTGTACATTTTATACACTTACTGTATTTATTTTGGAACTTAATTCTCATTAGTGTATGTTTCTCTTCAATTTTCACTTTTTAACTTAGAGAAAATTTTTTTTATATAATTTTACTGAACTTGTTGGGTTTGCTTCTGTTATTAAGTTTAAGACCATAGAGTTGTACTATATTAAATGAACAAATATAAAAAGCAGACACAGAAACTGGCTATGTTGTTCTCTAGGAAAACAATCATAAAAACGAAGTGAAAATAGCTCCTCTAACAAGGCATGTTATTCTACGTAGCCATATGGACAACTTCTTCTAGCACAAACAAATACCTTTTTGAAGGTATTATAAGTTGTATAACTGACTTTACACTCAACTACAACTATTGACTCTCGACTAAGACTGTCTGTCCTGGACTGTCAACTATGACTGTCTGTTCGTGACTATGTATGACTTACAAAACTCTCAAACATACATATGAAGGCTAATTCGTTATTTGAATTGCACATGCACAAGGATACATGCAATTTCGTAATACTTCTGGACATTAGGAAAGCCTAACCCAGTATCAGCCAATCGTTTTCATGGCTATTCCTGAATGTTTATTTGTAATGAATTTGTTATCATACACAGCACATGCTCACACAAGTCACATCTACGACTCAAATAAATATGATGTTTTTCAACATTTCAACAACATGTTAGACTGATATTAATATAATTATATTAATAATTACATCTAATGAAATAAAAATGAAATAAAAAGATTTATACAAAATTGATTCTTTAACACACATGCTTAAATTACAGGGTTGTAACACATTATATAAACTAATTGTGCAGAACATGGAGACAGGCACTGATGTCATGGGTAATGATGTGAAGAAAGCTGCATACACCTTTTTAGGGTTTGATTGATGTAAGAATTAATGGACAGATTCATGACTATGGCTTCAAGGACAAACAAGTAAGGAAAAAAAATGTGTTGGCTGCATTTTGGTAATATATACAGTGGGTACCTGAGGAGCATGGTGATAATTTCATTGATATCCAGTGATTCAGTATGGACTCTTGGATCATCTACATCCTCATCAAATGTGTCTACTGATAAGCAAAGACCAAGTTCAATTCCAAGGCAACTGAAAAGAAAATATTTCTGCTGTGAACACAAGTCCAAGTGGGCTTGACATTACTTGACATTACCAATTAGGCTGACAGTTACCAATCATCAGGCTTAGGCTGATTAGGCTGACAGTTACCAATCATCAGGCTTAGGCTGATTAGGCTGACAGTTACCAATCATCAGGCTTAGGCTGTTTAGGCTGACAGTTACCAATCATCAAGCTTAGGCTGTTTAGGCTGACAGTTACCAATCATCAAGCTTAGGCTGTTTAGGCTGACAGTTACCAATCAGCATAAAGCAAGTGCAGTTAGCCAAGAAATATTGTCTTTTTAATGTTGTTGATTGTATATGTTTCAAGGCTTTACTGACTCTTTTTTTCATCTTCATTCATTTCTAATGGCTGATCCATACCTTCTGTCCAATATTGGAACCCCCTATACTGCTTTGCATCAAAATTGGTGTAATTCTTTTGGCAGATTTTTAGATAAAGTTGTACAAATTTTTCAAGTTTTTCATAGGAAAGTCATTTTTACCAGGCCACTCTCTCTCTCTCTCTCTCTCTCTCTCTCTCTCTCTCTCTCTCTCTCTCTCTCTCTCAAATCTGGTCAATTTCAGTTCAAGGAATTTTAGATGAAACGGTTATTTAAATGCTTCTTAGTAGAAGAAGTAGCTATTTCTATTTTTAGTAACAGAAGAGATATTTGATGATGGATCCGTATCAGCTGTATAGAACTGAAAAGTCTTCATGCCCATAGGCTTTTTGCAGTTTTGGATAAATAATTTTCAGGGCTAATTAAATTTTAATAATTGAGACCAGAGTTGAAGGCAGGCTTATTATCAGTTTAATAAACTTTGCAAGCCCTTTATCTATGTCAGAATATTTTCTGTCTAAATTGGTCCAAAATTCTGTGTAGCAGTGTTGAGAAGAAATCGTTGAAAAGTCTTCCTGTTTTTAGTAAGTGTCCACATTATTTAATAATGGACTGGCCCCATGCCAGGATAGTTTCTCTCAAATTGAGTTAAATTCTGCTGACTGGGTTTTGATAAGTCATTTAAAGGATGATTATTAAAGGTGGCCACATTTACTGAAGATTGACATCATTTGTTAAAAAAAATACAGGTCTTTATGTCAAACCAAAATAGTCCAAGTGAACAACAGCACAATAAATGGAAGATTGAAACATTCCACCAGTCTAAAAGTTCTGTATGTAGGTCCTTTTGACTGACAATAGACATCATTGAAGTGAAATTCAAGCAATATATTTCTTCCACATCCAAAAGTATAACCGTTTGTAAATTTTGTGAAAAGAAACAATTGTATTGAAAAATAAATTGTAATTAGTTCCAGTCATTTTCATCATGATGCTGAATCTGTCTAATCTAAGATATGTTGCATACTTACTTCCCATATTAACAATTCCTAATTTAGATATAGAACTATGATGTGGTTTGGAATTTAATTTTCATAAACCTTCCACCATTTTTGTGCCAGTGACCTTGACCTTTTGCATCCTAAAACTATAGGTCTCTTTTTTTTCCCATTTGCAAGTCTTATGCAAAGTTTCACTAAGGTTAGTGCTCTTATTCTTACAGTGTGGAAACCACTGTTACATACTTGACTCACCATGGCCTTAACTATTGATGGCAACTGTTTATTCATCAATAATACATTTTCAATTGTTCAGCTATATTTACTGAGGATATATCTGCCTTAATGATTTTAGATCTTTCCCTGTGAACTTAGCTACAGGTAACATAAGAAACCTTTTCAATAAAAATAATTTTCTTCATTCTTTTCTTTCACAGACTCGTAGACTTCCATTCACACACACTTAACATTTCTACTGAGATTTATAACATTACACAATTTGTCTGTTTAATGCATAAAGATAACAAAATTTATAATTGAAATGTTGATCACATGGTCAAAGAATATGGATACCCTACACTTATTTCTATGAACTTGCACCACCAGTTTTTAGTTCTCAAATATTGAAAGCAGCCTGCAAAATATCTAATTGGTGCTTAGTAATATTGAAATGAGAAGAAGGTGCTTGTTCAAGCTGGATGAAAAGTGATGAAATATTCATTTCAGATTGATAAGATGGAGTTTTTATGAGCCAAGTCAGCAATATTGTATAGTGTATGTTTGTTGGGTACCAACTTTAGTGGATTTTCTTGTTGCTACAAGCGACAAATTTAAAGGCCTCACGAATAATTAGCCATTTCTGATAACAAAGCCCCGATCCATTTTCTTACTGTGTTTCATTCCCATGGATTTACTAAGCTATTTGATGAATCAACATCATTTCTTTAATATGGAAATAAATATCAGCTTCTACAAGTCTTTTTTTTTACTTTACCCTTTAAAAACAAGAATTATAATGCAATTTATATTATTTCAAAGCACATGTATCTATAGAGTATCCAGCAGCTTTGATTTACAATAGGTGAATTAAATTGATATATGTAAATAAGGAAATAAAGAAACCATGGCAAGCAAAAGGTATTCAAACACTAGTATTACTAAAATAAAAGAAACAATAATGATACTACTAAACCTATCCTCAATAAAATGTATTCAGTGCGATCCCCAAAAACTGACTGCACTATAACCCATGGTATGAGTTATCAAAGGACCTCAAAAAGAGGACACCATCCCTACCAGACATCATGAAAACCAAGGAAAGTTGGGTAATGATACTGTTTAAATGCTGAATACTCTTTTTTTATTCATGCTTTGAATAACTACCAATCAAGAGCTCTTTCTAATGAAGTTTGTGCAATTTTGTTAATAAAATGCCTTTATTTTCAAGATATGTAACACCTGAAAGATCATTAACATCATTTCTCCAAGAACCATCACATTTACATGAAAACAATGTGTATTATGTCATTGGTTTTTTGTTGTTGATTCACAAAAAATGATCTCAATTTTTAAAAAACCAGTAACATTTTTTTTGTGAAAGAACTATAAAGTGCAAAAGTGTTTTTTTAATTTTTTTATTAGTAAATTATTGATACTATGAGTTCATTGCAAGTAATATTGAAACTACTTCACATAATGAAATTTGTTTCAAAAGAGACTCACTTTTTCATAATGAACTGTATCTGTGAAACAAAGGTTTTTCTTTGCCAATTACTCATTTTGCTTTGTTTTCTTTCTTTGATCACACTTGTGAGTAGACTAAGAGCTCTTTCTTAATTCCATACATTTTTTGAATTGGTACAAAAGATGTTATTTAATGTGATAATACAAAGAAGATTTGCTTTCAATTGAGAAAACAGTACAACTTTAGACAAAAACTTTTGTCGACTTAACTGTGATGGTAGATTTATATTTTTCACATCTGAATGCAAGAGGGCATAATGCATTTGTGATTTATTAGACTGAACCTGAATTAAAAGATGAAGTAAAACCTTAATTTCCCTTGACAAATCTTATTTGGTATTTATTATTAAAATATGTTGCCACCAACAGGCATTAATGGTATTAACACATATTAATATCTCATTGGATAATTTTATTTACAGTGTACAGAGAATGTTGTTTGGAAAGAAAATATAGCAAAATATAAGACTTCTTAAATAAAAGTTGAGAATTTAATGATGTTGAATTTTGGGTACTAACCACTGTTTTAGATGTTAAAATGAGCAATATAACAAACTTTCTTTTACCAATTTCGTCTGCAATTTCATTAACATTCAACAATTTTATATATAGATATTCAAGAAAAAATATATAGCTAACTGGATACACTGACAATATTTTCTTCGCATTGTTCACCCTAATCAATGAATTTTCACTGTAAAACATATTTTTAGTGATATTCTTTACCTGAGTGTATTTTCCTGTAGCCAGTCAATCCAGGTGTACAGTACAGGCATTCCACCTCCTTCCTCCCAAAGACGGTCCAGTTCCTGACACAGAGTGGCAAGTTGCTGCGAAGACAGCCAGGGACAGTACAAGGCAAATACAGGTGGATCTGTGGAAGGGTAGGTGGATGGTAGGGTCAGATGAAGGGTCAAAGGGATTAAGTACTCAGCCTCAAATGACCACAGGAGTCTCTGACCTTGAATAGAAAGTCATCATGTCTTGAACTTATTGGTTTACATTTGAAAAATGTCTTCTTATTATAATTTTTAGAAAATTTAAATAGCAATTTACTAACATTCTGAGGAATGTGTGCGTATGATTTGGATTTTTAACTTACTTTAACAATTTTTCAGTTATACTGCTACAATGTCTGCAGTGTGACAGTTTATCGTGATGTCAGTCAATGGCATAATGTCAGAGACATGTAGCATGATGCTATACAGTCACATTATCTTGACACCAGACCAACCTGTCCCAACACCAACCTGTTAATATTGAGTACCAAGCCATGCAACTGTTAGTACAATTTTTTAAAGTTGTTGGTATAACTCAGTCAGGATTTGAACCCATGACCTCCGCATCTGAGGCAGATGCTCAAGCCACTAAGCCACTGGAGTGGTAACATTCTGAGGAAAATTTCAGAATTTGCAATAACATCAAATGTCCAAATTAAGTCTTCAATATGCATGGCACAAATGCTGAAAACTACAGGAATACCAAAGTGGTGGGCATTAAAATCATATTATAAATCTGACTGTACACACTTTTCATTTTAGCAGATCATCAATCAGGCATTTTACCAGAGGGCAATATGGTCACCTGTGCCTGTAAAAGTTTGTTTGAACATACCAGGAATTCAAAATGAGTTAAAAAGCAAATTATTGTATATATAACAAGTATTCTCAGAAAAATGTAATTTACAAGCTAAATTGCCTTCTCATTTAAATACAACCTTTGATGACATTATGTTAGGAGAAAAGGTAATAGAAGGAGGAAATGCTGAGCATCCTACCTCCCATAAAGTCATCTTTTAAGTAAAACATAGATTCTGAATTAGAAGAATAACCCACTCTCCTAACATCAGAGCAGCACAATCAATGGTTACATATCTCTTGATGACCATAAATGGATAAGAAGAAAATTGAATGCAAATCAAAGGTGCTAATCTAATGCCCATAAGGAGCATGCACTACCATGAAATTGTCCTGATGAAGTCTGGGACACAGTCATGGATCCATCCGATTCCATTCTTGTCTCTGCAAAGCTAGATCATGACATTAAAAGCTTGAGAAGGTTGACTGTGCAATCCCATCCAACAGCATTTTTTTGCATTCAAATGTGAGACTTGCAGTCATAATGATAATCCCATGAGCTGAAACCTTCATGATGCATATCCTTCCAGACTACAATGTATGTTGAGCTTCATCTATGCTTCTCTTGCTTGTAGGGATATATCCTCATTTACCTGAAGAAAAGGTGTTGTGCTCCACAACTTTCCTCCATGTGTTCAAGTAATGCTTGCAAGCACAGATGGTCTTACAAATGTCACATCTCATTACATATCAGTTAAAGTGAGCCAGTAGATAAATACTCCACGAATAACTGGCCTGCATGTTAAACTGAGGGCCATGCAATCAAGTTGGGCTGTCTTGTTAGTATTGACAGCTGGAAGTGTGGCTGGAAATTTAACTCCGCATATGGCTGGTAGAGGTGTGCAGGATTACCAGTATACCATTTTACTGTATTTTTCCAGTGGTATATACCATGGTACTTTTTTGGGGGGAAAGTTTCTGTCAGTAATGGAAACTTTATTGATATTAACAGTGTTTTTATTATTCATGAAAAGTAGATTGTATGTCACAAATTAATAATGAAATTTACAAACATATTTATTATCCTTGAATCACATGCTTGACATGTGTCATGCCAACATGGTGGGCAAATGGTATGTTTTAAAACATATTTGGGCCAAAATCCATCTTTTGGATTTAAAAATACCAAGAAAACACCCCCAAGACAACATTTTAGTTATTTTTTTAGCATATATGAATGTGTAAAGTATATGTATTCTTTTGTAAGACTGGGAATCAGACTTCTATTTTTGCAACCACATTTGTTTTCTGTTGTATCAAGTCCACTAACTATCTTCTCATTTGTCAAGTGTGTTTAAACTTAGCTGGTTTTCTCTGATAAAATATTTTGCCTGGGTGTTGGAATCTCACTCAATGATTCCCTGTCTATTACATCAATAGTTGGAAAATTGTATGCTTTAGAATCAGCACTTCCTATGTTTATCAACAGGCTCCCTGAAATCAATCTTATGTCCTTCACATTTTCAGTTATAGTGTAAGTTTAATCATCCCACTTTTGTTACAGATTTTAGATTAATTAATTAATTATTTAATTAATTAATGAATGTACAAATAGCAAATTCATCTACTATAAGATCCTGGCCATTTCATTTTTGGAGGGCAAGGTTGTGATTTTCTTTTAGGCCAAAAATTTTTCTTTTATCTCAATATAATTCATATTTTTTACAAATAATATCATGGATATGATATGGTGTTGTTGTAGATCAGAGCAAGAAATCTGTAAAGCTACTGACAAATAGAAATTAAACAAAAAAGGTCAGGCACTTCTTTAGGATATTGAATCGTAAGTTGCGATATAGCACAGTACTTATCACAGTACATTCAAAATTTTTGTTTTCAATGTACCCAGTTGAACTGGATCGATGGTCAGTTTGGCACCAGTTGGACAGTCAGCTCATTGGCCATACAGAAGGTCAACATAAAGAACTCTGAGATAGAATGTGTGGAGAAATGGATGGACCAACTCTGCAGCTCCCAGTATAATACCTCATACTATGGAATGGCTTGCAAGTATCATTGATGTACAGGTCTTTGGCTACCAGTCAGCATGTACAGTTGGTTGGTCAACTTGCAAAGCATAGTGATGGAATGTACAGCAAAGCGGATGACTGATTCAATGGACCCCTGTATTACTTTGCATACCATTGACAGCCATTATGTGACACAGTGTGACAGACCATGTTACTTTTGGCCAAATGGTTGGATTGGCTGATCAAGAGATGAATCAGCAACTACATTATAGAAGGATGATCAAAGAATATCCAACAAATAATCATACTAACAGGCCCAAGGGTCATGCTGTTAGGTTTACACATGTTGGGCTGCCAAATTGAGGGTCAACACTCTTCATTTAACTCCAAGCCTCTATTGGCAATTATTTTACTTTCTGCTGACCTAGATTTGACCCATCTGTTCAAGAATATGGAGCAAATTCATTCTAACCATATTTCAATTTCACTGCAGATGGAAGTCTATGTGCAAGTGAGACATGTATCGTGCATGTCTTTGCTTAGTCTGGAAAATAACATTGTTTAATCTGAAATTACAAGGACACAATTAAAAAGAGGCAGAAATAACAACCTGAATGTGTTGACATATAATAAAAATAACACTGGAAGAACACTTTGTGCAAGACAGATATGAATCAATCATTTCTTTTTGACTTCGGCATATAAAGCCATCATCTGTTTAATCTGCAATGACAAGAATGGACAAAATTTGTACATAACCTGAAAACTAATTACATATATCAATAACAGTGGAAAAAACAATGTGGAAGAGAACAACAATAAAACATTAAAAATAACAACTTCAAAGTGCTCAAATATTATCAATAACCATACTAGTTACTCAAGTGAAAAAAATACCTGCTTTGTGTGCAAATAAATAACAAATGAGTACTAATTATACAGTATTACAGCACAAGGTCAGAAAGGTATAAAATCTAAAACCACTAAAAATTCTCACATATATGACACTTTTTGGTAAAGTAATGATTGCCACAATTAGTAAATACCTTTACACTCAATATTATACAGACTTTGCTGGTGAATGGGCAACAATTGGCAAGATGACTTTTCATTGGAGGCATAGGATAATATGTATGTTGGATCCAGTAAAGCAACTGTAGCCATCTAATGATGGTAAAGGAGTTAATGGTAAGCATTTGGAAGAGCATCCCCTTTTACCCATATATACAGAGAAAGCTGACATTTTTATCATTCTGTGATTGCTGAATTCAACAGATAATGGTGTTCCTTCCTAATTCTAATATGATCCAAGAATGTATTTAAAGGAGAAAAATATGTTTCCATGAGATAACCAGTTGAACATTATTTAACATATTTTCCTCAATTAGATACTACTGGTGTCCTAAAAAATGCACTGAATTATACATCTCTTCCTTGTTATAGTATGCTTTGGTATAAAGGAATTCAGTACATAAGGCAGTAATGCTTTGATTTTGTAACCAGAATGTATGTCTTGTAGAGTGTCAACATCCATCAGAAGAAAACAATTTACTTGATCTGGGAATCAGCAGAACATGCTTTTCTATGTCATATACTGTATTCCTAACATTCTACAGCACACCAAATATTACCCATGTATTCTTTGAGTAATTAAGTAGCACCTTTTCTGATGTTGATACAATGTTTTTAATATTATTATATAAAAAGGTGTTTTAACTTGCAGAGCTCGTAAATCACCAGTAATAACTGTTGTTAGCATTTCTTTCTGATTTTTTTTCCTTTATTCCTATTGTTTACTTCTCTCTATTTTCCCACCATACTTTCACTTGCTTTATACAGGTGGGCATAAATATGACAACCCAGTTTAAACTGCATACATAATCCATGGACAATTTTCTAACCAATGGGACCTAAGTGAATTATTAAAATTGAAATAAATTTAAGGCAAGGGCATGCAAAATATGGCCCACCAGCCAAACCTGGTCAATGGCCCGGTTTTATCTGTTAATTTGCATCATAGGGTGTGGCTTTAAAATTCAATTGTTCAATGCATACCCTGGAGAAAGTTACCCATTCCCGATTGAAAACTACATGGACAGACTGACACGAATATGATGAATATACACAACATGATCAAACATAAATTCACATGCCATGTCCTTACCTAAACATTTTCTTTAAAAACATCTGAATTTTGGATGCATCCAAGCAAATTAAACATTTGCATGACTTTTATAAATGAAACTCCACAAAGGGAAACAGAAATATATATATATATATAGAGAGAGAGAGAGAGAGAGAGAGAGAGAGAGAGAGAGAGAGAGAGAGAGAGAGAGAGAGAGAGAGAGAGAGAGAGAGAGAGAGAGAGAGAGAGAGAGAGAGAGAGAGAGAAAGAGAGAGAGAATTCTTGTACATTAGAAATCATTATTTTCTTCTTAAAAAAACAAAAAAGCCACATTAATAAGTTTATCATTTTGGGGAAGAGATTACAAATGAACTGTAATGTAAGACAATTGTGGTGTAGCTCCTGAAAGTTTTATACATGTATTTTTCTCGTACAAGAAAGAAATATTTGCACTTCTTTGCAAATATTACAAATTATGATTTTTTTTCCTTATTGGTGACAAAATATTTAAATTGTCATATAAAATCTTAGGTTTTGTGGGGAGAAATTCAAAGCCACCATGAAAGGAAGCTGCAAACCTGTATATTTAATGCATTGGAATCTATCTATTGTTAGATAGACAAACCATCTTATCAGTACATTGTCATATCATAATCCTCTTAATGTTGACATCTTGCCTGGTACACTCATACAGTCATGCTACTGGACTAGCTACAATTGACCAACCTGTGACAGAAACAGGAACAGCTACAGATGATTGAACGATGAATAATTTTTTAAAATCTACCCACCAGAAAAAAAAATGGCATGAAAATCTAAACAGGACATCTACATTATAAGCAGACATATGCCTATCGATCTACTTAGTCTAACTCGGTAGACCTTTGGCTTAACTGTGCTAAATATTTAGCAAAAAAAAAAGACCATGACCAAAAAAGATTAAAAACATATAAAGATTTAACATTAAGCGATATTGGTGTAAAAATCTAATCAGTTTCTCTATATGAGTACTATTTAACTTATGAAATTTTATTTGTATAACTTTGCTGACTTCGCTTATATGTGTTAGTCCCAAAAAAATACTAGTATAATTTCATTTGTGTACACTGAGTGGCTTTTATGTTATCATATTAGCAAATTTCACAATGGAGATGTTCATTTGAAACTACCTCAGTGACACCGAAAATTCTGACAAACTGGTGATTTTATTTTAACCTAAACCACATGTTGATAAAAATGTTGAAGATATTTCCTGATTTGAAACAGAACTGACAACAGCAGACTGGCAAAAGTAAAGTTTTATATGCCATCTTGTGTTTCAAAAACTGAGGTGCACTGTGACATATTTAGTGCAAGACAGTCAACGGTCATCAGTGTCGATAAATTTATAACAAAATGTCTTTTGCCAAATCTTCAAGTCTCTTATCCAATATGAAGCTATTGTCATTCATGCTATTGCTTCCGTCTTCTAGATAATATCTGAAAAGGACAGAATGTCTTGCACTAGGTCAGTGAGTCTTGCATCGTCAGAAATGATCTTGTAAGCTATATCAGTAGAATGCACTGGATTAATAAATAAATAGCATTACTGTATAACACCATACCATGAAATATTCTATTATAACTTTTTCCATGAAAACAAAACTGGATATTTCATACAATGACTGGAATACATTACTGATACAAGGATAATCATCCTCAAACTTGGTTGATTCACATGCATGAAGGACGAAGATACTTTGCCAGAACTTGTAAGCACAGTGACAGAAAGTTTGTTTTCGGAACGATTCTGTATCCAGTTAAAGGAATAGGGTGTAATAAAACTTTTGAAAGGTTTCTCTGCAACTCCAATCTGTGAATTTACTATTCTTTTGGTCATTGGGTCATTGGTATCAGTTGTGATATCTTACACCATACTATGTGAAAAGAGTTGTAATGTTCAATACTTATTATATGATATTGGAAGATTTGAAAACCCATCATCATCATAAATGTTTCCCTGTTGAAAACCTTTATTTACAAATTCACATCTATTTGACAATAAGTATCTTGAATCAAATTAACCTGATATTGATCTAGCTAGTGTCACCCCTTCCGTAGAGGTAGTGTGTCCTTCTGGCACATGATTATTCTCTGCATCTTCCACTGGCAGACTGACATCAACTTTCATGAAGGAGGCATTAAGTTTCACAGGTACATCAATCTAAATAAAAAGAATTTATATGAATAACCATGTCTGTCTCTTAAAGAATTTGCTTCACTGGTCAGATAATTATTCAAATATATTAGTTTAATGTCATGTCATAAGTAGTGATATAACTTTGCTGTGTAACACCTAGGAATGTAACTATGTGGTATAACACCTTAGATGTAACTTATTGATGTAACACCTAGAAATGTAATTTTTAGATGCAACAGCTATATAATGTTACTTTTAGCTGCAACACCTTGAAATGTAACTGTGTTATAACACCTTGTAATATAACTGATGCAACACAAAGGGATGTAACTGTGTTGTAATACCCTAAAATATAACTCATGTTAACCACTAAGAATGTAACAATGGAGTGTAACACCTTGGAATGTAATTTTGTGATGCAGCACCGGAGCATAATTTTGCAATACAATATCTATGTAGATATATGCAAAAGAAAATGTCAAATTTTTGTTCAATGATCCCAAGTGAAATCCATCATATATGCAAAAAACATTTATGTGCTATACAAGTCAAATTTACTAGCAGACTTTTCAAATTATTTGTAATAATTTTAGTCTGTTATTCATTAATTAATTAACTGTTACATGAATGCTGTTATAAGCTATACATGCTTTATAAGAAACAGAATGTGGACTGGCATATCCTCTTCAGTGGTAGCACAACTTTACTGTATGACATTACAATATGCATGCTATGGCATTTAATCAATTGTGAACTCGGGATTCATTCCTAGGTTAAAAAATACATGTAGAGATGTACAACTGGCTTAGTACATTCATTTTCTACATATTGAAGCATTCTGCACTATTTTTTTAAAAAAAGATTACTTTCACCTGTGAAACAAAGAAAAGCAAAATGGTTTCTCACGAGAAGAACTTCCAAAATGACCATTTTTGTTGGGCACATCTAACTCTGAGTTGAAATAGCTAGCTGCTAACAAAGGGTACTAATAATTATTTGTCAATTCAATCTGAGTTGAAATAGCTAGCTGCTAACAAAGGGTACTAATAATTATTTGTCAATTCAATTTTCTGAACCAATTCAACATCCACCAGTACCAAAGCAAAAGATTCCAGACATAAAGACAATGTTTGTCATAACATCAATCCCTCACACAAAGTGATGTTTGTCTGAGTGTCAATGCATAGCAAGACTTAAAATTATTACACATAAACTCTAGGAAATGCATAGAATCAAAGAGTAAAAGATAAAAGCAACAAAACTGACCATTATGTATCATCCGCAAAGTACTATTTTGGGGAGCTAGTTTGCCCTCTGACTCAGCCAAATATTTCTGCTAAGTAAGTCTTAAGAATTTTTGAGGACTCACATCTGATAACTGATAACAAGAGTGCCCTGAAAGGCATGTCAATGCCAATAGTGTTTTATGTGTCAATGCCAATAGTGTTTTATGTCAATGCCAATAGTGTTTTGTGTCAATGCCAATAGTGTTTTATGTGTCAATGCCAATAGTGTTTTATATGCACATACCACCTTTATCTTCAACCTTTTCACACCCCATACCCAAATAAACAGGCTTTTTCTGTACCTCAAGTACAGCAAATCCACCAAGTTTGATTGACATGTGTGATGTAAAACATTTTTATTCTTAGAGTCATGTTGACAATGACCTTTGACCTTGAGATCAAATTCAATAGTGTCCTTTTCCACTCAAGTGCAAGCTATCTACAAAGATTGGTAAATGAAAATGATTACAGAAAACTCAAGTTATTGTGCAGAAGCCATTTTTATTTCAGTTAGAGGCCAGTAGCTTCTCGTGGGTCGGTGGTTCTTTCCGGTGATTTCCCGGTTTCTTCCTCCACCATTAATACTGGCCGCCAAGAATAGCCTATCGTGTGCTGAAAAATGGCGTTAAGCCCAACAACAATTTCAGTTAGAGAGACAGTGACATTTCACCTTATGTGTCAGAAAATAAAAGGGTGCTTTTGAAGCCTAAATGCAAGCCATTCATAAAGTCTAGTAACTGCTGATAATTGGAAGCTTGGGTTATTGTGTGGAAAAAATTTCTTTTCTTTCTATAAGTGACTGTAACCTTTGAGTCTGAAATCAGTACAGTTCTTCCTTACCCCACGTACCTCTCCACAACGTTTGGTTAACTGAAACTTGTTGACGAGAGAGAGAGAGAGGATGCAAATTCATGATTTCTGTATTAGAATAGAAATCCCTAATGTAAAATCTATATTCATGGACATTAAATTTGTAGTTAAGGGATAGAAATCCCTAATGTAAAATCTATATTCATGGACATTAAATTAGTAGTTAAGGGATAGAAATCCCTAATGTAAAATCTATATTCATGGACATTAAATTAGTAGTTATGGGATAGAAATCCCTAATGTAAAATCTATATTCATGGACATTAAATTAGTAGTTATGGGATAGAAATCCCTAATGTAAAATCTATATTCATGGACATTAAATTAGTAGTTATGGGATAGAAATCCCTAATGTAAAATCTTTATTCATAGACATTAAATTAGTAGTTAAGGGATAGAAATCCCTAATGTAAAATCTATATTCATGGACATTAAATTAGTAGTTATGGGATAGAAATCCATAATGTAAAATCTTTATTCATAGACATTAAATTAGTAGTTAAGGGATAGAAATCCCTAATGTAAAATCTATATTCATGGACATTAAATTAGTAGTTAAGGGACAGAAATCCCTAATGTAAAATCTATCTTCATGGACATTAAATTAGTAGTTAAGGGATAGAAATCCCTAATGTAAAATCTATATTCATGAACATTAAATTGATAGTTAAGGGATAGAAATCCCTAATGTAAAATCTATATTCATTGACATTAAATTAGTAGTTAAGGGATAGAAATCCCTAATGTAAAATCTATCTTCATGGACATTAAATTAGTAGTTAAGGGATAGAAATCCCTAATGTAAAATCTATCTTCATGGACATTAAATTAGTAGTTAAGGGATAGAAATCCCTAATGTAAAATCTATATTCATGGACATTAAATTAGTAGTTAAGGGATAGAAATCCCTAATGTAAAATCTATCTTCATGGACATTAAATTAGTAGTTAAGGGATAGAAATCCCTAATGTAAAATCTATCTTCATGGACATTAAATTAGTAGTTAAGGGATAGAAATCCCTAATGTAAAATCTATATTCATTGACATTAAATAAGTAGTTAAGGGATAGAAATCTATAATGTAAAATCTATATTCATTGACATTAAATAAGTAGTTAAGGGATAGAAATCTATAATGTAAAATCTATCTTCATTGACATTAAATTAGTAGTTAAGGGATAGAAATCCCTAATGTAAAATCTATATTCATGGACATTAAATTAGTAGTTAAGGGATAGAAATCCCTAATGTAAAATCTATATTCATGGACATTAAATTAGTAGTTAAGGGATAGAAATCCCTAATGTAAAATCTATATTCATGGACATTAAATTAGTAGTTAAGGGATAGAAATCCCTAATGTAAAATCTATATTCATGGACATTAAATTAGTAGTTAAGGGACAGAAATCCCTAATGTAAAATCTATCTTCATGGACATTAAATTAGTAGTTAAGGGATAGAAATCCCTAATGTAAAATCTATCTTCATTGACATTAAATTAGTAGTTAAGGGATAGAAATCCCTAATGTAAAATCTATCTTCATGGACATTAAATTAGTAGTTAAGGGATAGAAATCCCTAATGTAAAATCTATATTCATGAACATTAAATTAGTAGTTAAGGGATAGAAATCCCTAATGTAAAATCTACATTCATGGACATTAAATTAGTAGTTAAGGGATAGAAATCCCTAATGTAAAATCTATCTTCATGGACATTAAATTAGTAGTTAAGGGATCGAAATCCCTAATGTAAAATCTATCTTCATGGACATTAAATTAGTAGTTAAGGGATAGAAATCCATAATGTAAAATCTGTATTCATGGACATTAAATTAGTAGTTAAGGGATAGAAATCCCTAATGAAAAATCTATATTCTTTGACATTAAATTGGTAGTTAAGGTATTAATCAATGACATCTACAAATAATAAGCCATCAAGAAAATTTGTGATTTCACAGTATCAGAGACATACATGGCAGACAGACAAACAAACAAAAGGACAAAAGATTAATTATAATGAATGAATACAAATAAAAATATGCAGTAGATTAAAGAATTTGTAAGAATTCAGTAGATTATCTGCAGCCAGTTGTCATTTAAATCACTTCTGTCCCCAACCCAATATTAAAATCGCTTCTACCACCCACTAACCCATAGACAAAAATTATATAAAAATAGACTTCTGTAGGGTGCAGTGGTTTTTTTTATTAAAACATATCTGACAGTGGATCATAATTTTTTAAAAATTGCTTCTGTTGTGGGTTGGTTGATTTTGAAAGTGCCTTTACCCTGGGGGTATATGTTTTAATGGAATAGCCCTGAGGACAGGAAATCTTATACCAGTGTAATTTGAAGTGGAATGAGTAATCAGATCAAGAATTAACATGTGTACACAGCAAGCTGAAAACTGATTACCTGTCATAATTTATAGAGTTTAAGGTTAAATGTAGAAAGTTTCATGAAGGTGTTATAGATAATAAGGCAATCAGAGGTTGCAATGACTTTCAAGTCTTTTATTACAAACTGACTGATCTTTGGTGGATGTTCTTCAAAAGAGATCTATGAAAAATGATTTTAGCAGAAACACTTGAATTGATATTTCGATTTCTGGTATAATATTTAAATGTTACAGCATTTTTATGATGCTTTTGAAAGAATATTTAAGGGGAGTTGATAGATGTTTTAGTTCAATTCACTTCAAAGTGGCAATGCATAAACTATGTCTTAAATGCTTAAAAAACCCAAAAAACAAAAAATTACTGGCTAATAAATATGAAAGATTAAAGGAGAAATCTGGCCCAGAAAACAGTTAAGAGCCTGTTAATTGTGAATTTTAATGATCATACTTTAATATTATTAGCAGTCACCTGTGATCTTGTGAAAGAATTTAGAAATTACTGTGGCTTTCATATAAAAGAGCCTTTGTGGTGAACAAGATATATACTGCTTCCTTTTGCACTAAATTGTCATACTGTGATTTGAAGTATTAATCACAATGGCCCCAAAATGTATATTTTATTTTTTAACTCGGGCTCAGAAAAAAACTTATCAGCAAATATCAATCTGACACTCAGGTTTTTAAGAAACAGAAAATTAGTAATACACTATCTGAAGGAGAATAAGTCTCCTTAAAGTTATAAGAAATCTTTAGTATCAGTTCACTCCAGGAACATGGAACACCACGAGCTATAAGCTCATAACTCAGAAACAAATTGCTCCTGAAATTTTCATTTGACTCATTGAGATTTTGGCATTCAGTTTTGAAATCTGTTAAGAACCATTGCATTGTGAAGAAACCAAATTGGTAAGAGATAGACAACATCATGAGCAGAAAGACACACAACACCATGAACAGAGAAGAGGGACCCTAAGGCTGAAGACTATGGGAACCCATCTATTTCTACCTGGAGCACAGAGTATCAATTACATAGTATCTAAATATTTTGCACATCTCAGTTTTGCAGGTGCGACAAAATAAACAGGGAGTTCATTATAATTCAAAGATTCTGTGTAATCTATGCTACACATTTAAGTTACAATGAAATATGAACAAAACTGATATTCATAATCAGTGTATACAATTGTACAAAGAATCACTTATTTAATTTTAATACCAAATACTGTTTATAGTGCTGATAAAGATATATCATGATATAAGATGAAGAACAATGGAAATTTAGCATGATTTGATTTTCATGTAAAACTGAATGAAGTTAAAAGCTCTGTGTTAATGTAATAGACATTATCTGATGCTAAAGCAATAAATACCAAGTTACTCAGGATTTATATTATTCTTAACTTCCTAAAATATATACATCTCATGCAATCCAATGAGATTTGAAAGCATGTGAAAAATGTGACATTAAAGAATATTATATATTAGATTATATTTGATGTCTATGATAGAGGAGAAGGAATCAATTTTGACCTGACTGGATTTAAATTAACTTTTATCAAATACTGGCATTTGTTCCATTGCCTATCAATTGTAAACAATTAGACAAAACAGATATAACATTGCATCTGGCAAAGCCAGTTTGAAAATGGTAGGTTGACATAATTGTGTTTTATTAGCAAGTAATTTATTTCAGTTGCAAAACATTACAAAATGTGGGTATTTAAATTAATTTATTATTTAGGAAAAACTTACTGGATCATAGACTTTGAAATTTATTTATTTCATGCTTTGGAATTACTTAAGACTGAATAGTGAAATTGAATAATTTTGTTATATTATATGTGTATTAGTGAACTTTTATATCACAATGGCTCAAAGAAGTATTGTATTTTCTTTTCTTTCTTAGAAATGACCTGTAAGTAATGTTCATGCCAACACTCAGACTCCAATGAAATAGAAAAATAGTAAGAATTCTGAGGAAGAGAATAAATCTCCTAAAGTTGTATGACAATGTAAGAGTGGAAAAGTTAATTTTTGTGGGTTAAAAGTGCTGTGAAAGATGGAAATACATTGATATTTGATTTGTTTCTTACAAAATACTGTACAAGTGTTTATCTTTCTTCAGCAGAAGACAAAAATATCTTAAACATTAGCCAGCACCATTAAAAATGAACAATCAAAGGACTGTAAGAAATTAATAAGCATTGAGATTTCAGGTTTGACTTTTGCCATTTACATTTTTGACTCTTGAAATTATGGGGTCAAAGGTCAAATGACTCTTCAGTTTTTAAATCTTTAGGTAAAAGACATTTACCAGAAAATTTAAACAGCTGAGAATAGAACTGTGTTAACTTAATTTTAATCATGTTGTAGTATACTATAACATTTTTCTTTGACTATTTTCCACTCCAAGTTCAAATGATCATGCAGAATTTAGTATCAAATCATGTAATAAAAGAAAGTAAAATCCAAATCCCTCATAGAAATATCCTGATTACAATGCTGTCACTCTTTACTCGTTTCCGTGGTGTGTTTTGTCCACTCTCATTTCTGCTTGTTTCCATGTCATCCAGTTTTCACCTTGAAATCAGCAACATGCATTGAAACAATCTCTGAAAAGCTGACTTTTGTGAATGATTTGAGAACACTTATTTTGATCCAATTAATTATTTACCATGCAGTAAGTTCGTATCTAATTCCTGTAATAATCACATAAACAACCGATGAAAACCACTGCTTGTGGTGCTCGATTTTCAGATGGTTAATCATTATAGGCTAATTTATTTTGTTTCCAAACACCCTGTTTTGTTTCCAAACACCCTGTCACAGCAATTTCATTGGTTATATTATTATGACCATTGTTACAATCTTTAGTACTAACTGTTCAGAGCCAGCAATCTTGGCAAATTCAGAGATCAAAAACTGCCACAGAATATGACTGACAAGTTTAAATACAAATATTCACTTCCTGTCTGGAATCAATTGTCATAAACACTAAATATGCATAATTATATCTGTGAGAGAAATGCAAGACTGATCGTAATGTTGAGTACAAGAAAATGACAGACTGTTAGATATACTGAGTGAAATATATCATTGATAAAAAATGAAAAAAATTGCAGGAATTGTATGTATATGAAGAATGTGGTACATATAAATGTGAAATAAAGTTGCTGACATACATACTGTGGCAAAACTGCAAAGTATAAATCTTGCAGAATATAAAGCATTATGAACTGAACTGGACCATCTTTGAGATGCTACTGGCAAGCTTTCTCACATACCCATATTGGTTCAGCTGAGATGTGAACCCGCATGAACAGAGGTGAAATGTGTGAACGATCTACAAAGGCAAATGGCTTAAACATACTTGGCCACCCTGACACATTTCATTGGTATAAGTGACCCTGCATTGCGTTGTAATCCACTCAAAAATACATCAATGCTCAATAAACATTTACAGATATGTGCATGACAGCAATATCTTCACAAATCCATCATATATTAAATAGATAAAAGAATGTCTCCAAACAAATGAAAGCAAGGTAGGGATATTAGGGCTGATTTGAAGAAAATGAATGAAAACTAGGAGCTCAATGAAAAAGGATTAAAAAGGTTAGAAAAGTTGGGCCACATAAAATCCTGAAAAGGCTTGATTTAAATTAGACAAGGGCAACAATCCATTTTATTTTATGATTTGATGCAAATTGTAATTTCACCATGTAAATCATTCAGCTAATTATTTAGGCAAGCTGGCAATTGTTTTGATTGCAACTGTTTGTTTTGTTACATGATAATCTGTCTTCTTTTTAATGATAGAATTTCAAACCAAATAATTGGCAGAGATTTTGCCAGCTGGCAATGTTCCTTTTGTTTCATTTCATTAATCCAACTAATTAATTTCTTAAAATCTGATGTTGAGTGAACCACCCTGACTGGTCAGTGCAGGAGTTTCATTTGCAATTGCATTATGATGTGGATTCAACTGGGACAAATTATGACAAAGTTTCTGGTTGTCGTAAGCTTTGTGGTAACTCTGGAAATAGTTTGGATTTTTGTAGCCAGTGATGTATATTGCCTGTGTCTTGAGATTTTACAAACAACTCCACTTTCTGTGCATACATAGGTGTCTCTCTCTCTCAAAATGTTTTGTATGGTGTGTTATCAAAGTTGGAGAGACCATAAGTTGCTTTATGAGTGAAGTTCTTTATATATATGTACATTGTGTTTGTTTGATTTTATAACAACTACAACACACAGAACAGATGACAATAAGGATTGTTCTTTTTAAATGTAGTTCCCAATATGTGGGTACCAACACTAAGACAATCAGACTGAGATAACAAAAGTAAGGTCAGCAAATCAGATTATTCTGTTGCTGTTGGGCTTAACACCATTTTTCAGCACACGATAGGCTATTCATGGCGGCCAGTATTAATGGTGGAGAAAGAAACCTGGATATCTCCGAAAAGAACCGACCCACGAGAAGATACTGGCAAGCTTTCTCACATATCCACATTCACCGAATCCTAGACTCGAACCCACGCAGACGGAGGTGAGATGGTAGTGATCTGTAACGGACAGCGTTTTAGACCACTCGGGGTCCCTTTATTCTGTTGCATGCATGAAAAGAAACAATATTAGTACAATTACCATAGCCCAGGTTTCAACATCTAACACTTAAGGGTTGCTTACATAAAAGAAAAACTGAAGGGCAATTATTTAAAAAAATTTCAAAGCATTAGTTCTGTTACTGCTTTAAGTTTTTACAGGAATTAAGCTCAGCACAGTGGTATCTATGATTTGAAACTAGGAGCTATACATCATTCAGCATGAGTACAAACATTTCATGCACATGTGGTGATTCAAACTTGATCACTCATATCCAGGTACTACAGTCATTGTAATATCAGTACCACATTTTAATGAGTCAATGAGTTTAATTTTGAAGGCAAGTAACATTGTAACTACTGGTTACTGCCAAAAGGTTTCATTTGATAATAGTTATATAAAAAAAACAAGAAAAAGGTTAAAAGCTAATGTATATCTGATACAGTTTTTGTAATGTTAAATGCTTGTAATGTAAATCAGATACAGTGCTGGGTATGTTAAATGCTTGTAATGTATATCTGATACAGTGTTGGTAATGTTAAATGCTGGTAATGTATATCTGATACAGTGTTGGTAATGATAAATGCTTCTAGTGTAAATCCGATAGTGTTGGCAATGCTAAATGCATCTACCTTATATGTGTCACATTGTTGGTAATGCTAAATGCTTATTCAGTTAACTGTACATCTAACAAATTGTTGGTAATGCTAATGCTTGTGTTGCATATCTGATACATTGCTGATAAAGCTAAATGCTTGTATTGCATATCTGATACACTGTTGGTAATACTAAATGATTATATTGTATTCTACATGTATATATGATACATTGCTGGTAATGCTAAATGCTTGTCAATATCCAAAACATATGCATAATGGTAATGGAAATAATAATAAAATATAAAAATGCAAACAATCCTATCTAATGAGTAATGCCTGTAGTTCCTTAGCAGTAATGCCTGTAGTTCCTTAGCAGTAATGCCTGTAGACCCTTAGCAGTCTAATTTCAAACAATCCCATCTATTGACTAATGCCTGGAGTCCATTAGCAGTCTAATTTACAACAATCCCATCTATTGAGTAATGCCTGTAGTCCCTTAGCAGTCTAATTTCGAACAATCCCATCTATTGAGTAATGCCTGTAGTTGCTTAGCAGTCTAATTTACAACAGTCCCATCTATTGAGTAATGCCTGGAGTCCATTAGCAGTCTAATTTACAACAATCCCATCTATTGAGTAATGCCTGTAGTTCCTTAGCAGTCTAATTTGCAACAGTCCCATCTATTGAGTAATGCCTGTAGTCCCTTAGCAGTCTAATTTACAACAATCCCATCTATTGAGTAATGCCTGTAGTTCCTTAGCAGTCTAATTTACAACAATCCCATCTATTGAGTAATGCCTGTAGTCCCTTAGCAGTCTAATTTACAACAATCCCATCTATTGAGTAAGCATGTAGTTCCTTAGCAGTCTAATTTACAGCAATCCCATCTATTGAGTAATGCTTGTAGTTTCTTAGCAGTCTAATTTCAAACAATCCCATGTATTGAGTAATGCCTCTAGTCCCTTAGCAGTCTAATTTCAAACAATCCCATCTATTGAGTAATGCCTGTAGTTTATTAGCAGTCTAATTTACAACAATCCCATCTATTGAGTAATGCCTGTAGTTCCTTAGGAGTCTAATTTACAACAATCCCATCTATTGAGTAATGCCTGTAGTCCCTTAGCAGTCTAATTTACAACAATCCCATCTATTGAGTAATGCCTGTAGTTCCTTAGCAGTCTAATTTACAACAATCCCATCTATTGAGTAATGCCTGTAGTTTATTAGCAGTCTAATTTACAACAATCCCATCTATTGAGTAATGCCTGTAGTTTATTAGCAGTCTAATTTCAAACAATCCCATCTATTGAGTAATGCCTGTAGTCCCTTAGCAGTCTAATTTACAACAATCCCATCTATTGAGTAATGCCTGGAGTCCATTAGCAGTCTAATTTACAATAATCCCATCTATTGAGTAATGCTTGTAGTCCCTTAGCAGTCTAATTTACAATAATCCCATCTATTAAGTAATGCTTGTAGTTTCTTAGCAGTCTAATTTCAAACAATTCCATCTATTGAGTAATGCCTGTTGTTCCTTAGCAGTCTAATTTACAACAATGCCATCTATTGAGTAATACTTGTAGTTCCTTAGCAGTCTAATTTCAAACAATCCCATCTATTGAGTAATGCCTGTAGTCCCTTAGCAGTCTAATTTACAACAATCCCATCTATTGAGTAAGCCTGTAGTTCCTTAGCAGTCTAATTTACAGCAATCATATCTATTGAGTAATGCTTTTAGTTTCTTAGCAGTCTAATTTCAAACAATCCCATCTATTGAGTAATGCCTGTAGTCCCTTAGCAGTCTAATTTACAACAATCCCATCTATTGAGTAATCCCTGTAGTTTATTAGCAGTCTAATTTACAACAATCCCATCTATTGAGTAATGCCTGTATTCCCTTAGCAGTCCAATTTACAATAATCCCATTTATTGAGTAATGCTTGTAGTCCCTTAGCAGTCTAATTTACAATAATCCCATCTATTGAGTAATGCTTGTAGTTTCTTAGCAGTCTAATTTCAAAGAATCCCATCTATTGAGTAATGCCTGTAGTTCCTTAGCAGTCTAATTTACAACAATCCCATCTATTGAGTAATGCTTGTAGTACCTTAGCAGTCTAATTTCAAACAATCCCATCTATTGAGTAAGGCCTCTGGTCCCTTAGCAGTCTAATTTACAACAATCCCATCTATTGGGTAAAGCCTGTAGTTTATTAACAGTCTAATTTACAACAATCCCATCTATTGAGTATTGCCTGTAGTTCCTTAGCAATCTAATTTACAACAATCCCATCTATTGAGTAATGCCTGTAGTCCCTTAGCAGTCTAATTTACAACAATCCCATCTATTGAGTAATGCCTGTAGTCTCTTAGCAGTCTAATTTACAATAATCCCATCTATTGAGTAATGCCTGTAGTTTATTAGCAGTCTAATTTATAACAATCCCATCTATTGAGTAATGCCTGTAGTTCCTTAGCAGTCTAATTTACAACAATCCCATCTATTAAGAAATGCCTGTAATCACTTAGGAACACTAACATTAGAATATTGACAAGTTTCAAAAACAATAGTTCTTTGGTGACTCAAAACTTATACTACATGAAAAATTAATGTCAGTTCGTATTTCAATTTTAATATGGCATGATAAGTAATTTTTTTCCACAAAAATGTAAGATTATTCACTTGAATGCGTTCCAGCAACTTATATTCATTATGGTTTCTTGTAACCAAACCATAAACTTTTCTACCCATGAATTTAAGGTCATTTCTGAAATTGGTAAATTTCTTCAGTTTCTGTTTTGAAAAGAATACATGGGGCATTATTATCACATCCAAACCTGTAAAGAATTGCACTGTCCACATTTTTCTCCATCTTGTTCTTGATCAGATGCTGATGTCAAAATCTGGAGTCTATTTTTCTCATCGCCATCAAAAATGGACATCAAGGCCTGAATCTAGTGAAGAATTAAAGCAATTAGTAAAATGTATAAACAAAATGATAAAATTTACAACCACAATATGGCCCTTAAAAATGTCTTAATATTTTATAAATAAATTAGAAAACAATGCTACAAAAATACAGCATTTGGTGCATGAACATGTGTCTTCCTAAAATCAAGCTCTGAACTGTCTGGAAACTTCATGTAAATCTGTTGCTGTTGCAGAATGTCTGAAAATCTTTAGGTGCCTCTGATTTAATAATAAGAGCTGAATCAAATTCATTTGCACGAAGAAGAAAAAATGTTAACAGCAAAAAACAATGTCAAAATGAGAGTCAAGTTTGCCATTCCTTGTAAAAAGTCAATAGACAAAAACATCTTCTGCAAACAAAATGTTGGTATTATTATGAGATATATATAAACATTTCAAAATTGTAATGCTAATCAAAAGTAACATCTTTGTTTCTCTTTATAAATACTACTACTTTCATCTTTCTTCAATCACATTCTTTTTACAAATGAGAAACATAGAAAGTCTACTTAAACAAATTATGTCCCCAGTGCTATGGTCTCAATGTGACCAGTGTTATGTTCTCTATTTTTGAATGACTAGTTGTGACCAGAGTGGTATGTTCTCTATTTCTGAATGACTAGTTGTGACCAGAGTGTTATATTGTCTATGTTCCAATGACTAGCTGTGACCTGAGTGTTATATTCTCTATATTCAGATAACTAGTTGTGACCAGAGTGTTATATTGTCTATGTTCAAATGACTAGCTGTGACCAGAGTGTTATGTTCTCTATGTTCAGATGACTAGTTGTGACCAGTGTTCTGTTGTCTATGTTCAAATGACTAGCTGTGACCAGAGTGTTATGCATGTTCTCAATGTTCAAATGACTAGCTGTGACCAGAGTGTTATGCATGTTCTCAATGTTCAAATGAATAGCTGTGACCAGAGTGTTATGCATGTTCTCAATGTTCAAATGACTAGCTGTGACCAGAGTGTTATGCATGTTCTCAATGTCCAAATGACTAGCTGTGACCAGAGTGTTATGCATGTTCTCAATGTTCCAATGACTAGCTGTGACCAGAGTGTTATGGATGTTCTCAATGTTCAAATGACTAGCTGTGACCAGTGTTATGCATGTTCTCAATGTTCAAATGACTAGCTGTGACCAGAGTGTTATGCATGTTCTCAATGTTCAAATGACTAGCTGTGACCAGAGTGTTATGTTTTCTATGTTCAGATGACTAGCTGTGACCAGAGTGTTATGCATGTTCTCAATGTTCAAATGACTAGCTGTGACCAGAGTGTTATGTTCTCTATGTTCAGATGCCTAGTTGTGACCAGTGTTCTGTTGTCTATGTTCAAATGACTAGCTGTGACCAGAGTGTTATACATGTTCTCAATGTTCAAATGACTAGCTGTGACCAGTGTTATGCATGTTTTCAATGTTCAAATGACTAGCTGTGACCAGAGTGTTATGCATGTTCTCAATGTTCAAATGACTAGCTGTGACCAGAGTGTTATGTTCTCTATGTTCAGATGACTAGCTGTGACAGTGTATGCATCCTCTCAATTTTCAAATGACTAGCTGTGACCAGAGTGTTATGTTCTCTATGTTCAGATGACTAGTTGTGACCAGTGTTCTGTTGTCTATGTTCAAATGACTAGCTGTGACCAGAGTGTTATGCATGTTCTCAATGTTCAAATGACTAGCTGTGACCATGACCAGTGTTATGCATGTTCTCAATGTTCAAATGACTAGCTGTGACCAGTGTTATGCATGTTCTCAATGTTCAAATGACTAGCTGTAACCAGAGTGTTATGCATGTTTTCAATGTTCAAATGACTAGCTGTGACCAGAGTGTTATGTTCTCTATGTTCAGATGACTAGCTGTGACCAGAGTGTTATGCATGTTCTCAATGTTTAAATGACTAGCTGTGACCAGAGTGTTATGTTCTCTATGTTCAGATGACTAGTTGTGACCATTGTTCTGTTGTCTATGTTCAAATGACTAGCTGTGACCAGAGTGTTATGTTGTCTATGTTCAAATGACTAGCTGTGACCAGAGTGTTATATTGTCTATGTTCAAATGACTAGCTGTGACCAGAGTGTTATGCATGTTCTCAATGTTCAAATGACTGGCTGTGACCAGAGTGTTATGCATGTTCTCAATGTTCAAATGACTAGATGTGACCAGAGTGTTATGCATGTTCTCAATGTTCAGATGACCAGCTGTGACCAGAGTGTTATGTTTTCTATGTTCAGATGACTAGCTGTGACCAGAGTGTTATGCATGTTCTCAATGTTCAAATGACTAGCTGTGACCAGAGTGTTATGTTCTCTATGTTCAAATGACTAGCTGTGACCAGAGTGTTATGTTCTCTATATTCAGATGACTAGTTGTGACCAGAGTGTTATGCATGTTCTCAATGTTCAAACAACAAAACATTATGAAGAATCAAATACAATTCTTTTACATTCATTTACATTTTATTGAAGCATTACCTCATCATTTTGATCCTGAAGATTATCGTCATCATAGCTGTCAACTTCAATTCCTCCTTCTGCCATTCTGATTGACTTTTCATGTCAGCATATTTTCAACTACCAAAGAGGGAAATACAAAATAATTACCAATAACAATAAGTCCTCCCCTAACTCTTTTGCATCGGTGATGAATAAGATTTTTAAAAACCAATGAGCATCTAAAAATAACCTATAATCATATCAAAATATGTTCCTAATCAAAATATAAGGTTTAAAATGTGTAATTATTTCTGTGCATACAGATGGTGTACAACACAATGTGAATACATCTTTGCACAATATACTATAAATAGGTGTTGTACAATATAGTGTGAATATGTGTTGTATATTATACTATGAATAGGTCTTGTACAATATACTATGAATAGGTCTTGTACAATATATTGTGAAAAGGTGTACAATACTCTGTTAATAGGTCTTGAACAGTACAGTATGAAAGGGTGTTGTACAACATACTGTGAATGGGTTTTGTACAATATACCAGGAATATATGTTGTACAATATGTGAATTGGTGTTGATCAATATACAGTGTGATCCTGCTATAGTATGCTCCGTTATAACATTAATTTGGAGATAACATGGTTGTGGCATGGCTAAAAAATGTCATATACATGTACTTTTCTCATAAACAAATGTTCTTTTTCTTTCTAAAAAGTGTGAAAAGTAATGTGTAATAAGTTTATTATATTTTTGTGGATGAGATTGTTTATCAGTTCTAATATAAGTTGTTTGTGGTGTGGCTCTGCAATTTCATACACATGTAGATTTTCTTGTACTTGAAAAAATGTTTTTCCTTCTTTATAGTATAAAAAATAACATGTAAACAGCTTAATTATTCAGGGATCATGATGGGCTTTGCCAATGTCATAAAGTGTGATTTATATTCCATACTGGTTACAAAACATACCATCGGGTGATTTTTTTCCCTGACATTGTTAACTATTTAAACTTGTATATATAACCTTGTTTTTAAATTGAAGAAATTTTGAAGCATCACGAATGGAAGACAAAAAATGCACTGGAATTTATCCAAGGTTAGCGAAACAAATTCTTTGTTCAGATTGACAAACCATCTCAAAAGTGCATTGTTATATCATAATCCACTTAGCCTGACATGTAGCCTGTGTACTGTATGCTGTAAGATTTAAAAAAAACCCAAACATATCTGGTAACATAGATCACCTGAACTAGGTACTATCTCATAATGGATCATCCAGACAAAAGTTTCAGATTATCAGCTGCTTGGTAGTAATTAATATATTTATTTTGACTGATCTCCATAAGTGGATGGTAAGTAAAATTCCTCTTATTTTCACTCAAGAATTAATTCCTTCTGAAGATTCATTTTCTGTAGTAATCCCTGTCAGACCAGAACAGAATACCTGTGTATTCATCATCTATTAGCCTTTTAAAGAAACATTTCTGATGAAAGGCAGCATCACTCCTCCACCAGAATGTCACAAACAAAACCCCAAAACCCCTCCCCCAACCCCATAAACAAACAGACTACTTGCTACTGGGACAAGCTTCAAATGACCAACTTCTGAAGGCAGATAAAGTACTGTAATGCTTCAACTGAGCAAATGACGGCTAATTCCTATTGATTTTAAAAAGTACCCAGAAAAATGTTTTCCTGACACTTCAAAGAAAACTGATCACCTTAGAAGAACAAATTGTTCTGTATAAATGCTAACTAAATTAAAAAAATTAAATCTCAATCAACTTGAACAATTATTTGATGTTGCTACCGCAATAAGAAATGTACATCTATTGGGTCCTTCAAAGCTGTCCTTTAGCGGTAACTTCAATAACACATGTACCTTTCATCAATGAAAGCCAACTGCAATCTTCAATTCAAAACAAATAACCTTTCATCAAAGGAAGTCAGGACAAAATTAAATAAAAGCAATGGAATCTGAGTGATTGTTGCATTTTCCAAAATGGCTGGAACATGTTTATTGAGCCATGAACGTTTCAGTCTCTACCAATGGTGGCATAAAATGCAACTTTAAAAAATTCCAATCCTCTGAAACCATACATATATGGTCATAATGTTAATTAAAAATGGAGTATCTTGCAAAGGTGTTTGTTAAACTTTTTAATTTGTTTAAGTCTTCGTTTCCCTATCAACAGCCTCATCCCCTGGATAACCTTGGCAAGATGATATTGGTTCCAGATGACCAAAATCTAGACCAATTTAAGCACATTTACCGGTAGCATGTAAATAGCTATAGCCTTGTGTGACAAATATAGTTTACTGGCAAAACTAGAACTACCAATTTTGTTATATATAAATATGTGTTGTTGGTGCTTTCTGACAGATTATGAGTCAGCATTGATGTTCATAAGATGTGATCTATACTCTAATTCATGGATTTATTATATGTTGCTGTTGTTATAGGGTTTTAAGCCATTTTTCAGCACAAGATAGGCAATACATGGTGGCCAGTATAACTGGTGGAGGAAGAACCCAGTAAAACCCTGAGAAGAACCACCAACTTACGAGAAGCTATAGGCAAGCTTTCTCACATACCAATGTTAGCCAAGCCCGTATAGAAAGAGGCCAGATGGCAGTAATCCAGATCAGCTATTTGTACCACTCGTCAACTCATGGCCTTGATTTATCATATACAAACACAGTACTTAACCGGTTATAGACTGTAATACACTAATGTAAGTTGTCAATATAAAAGTGTAATTCAGACAGTTTATATTCACTTAACTAAAAGTACATATTTTTGCACCTGCTTTTGTACCCCACCCCTCTGTCTGCCATAATTTATATAAATGCATTATTTTCATCAGCTAACTGGTTTTGATGGTTATAACAGTTTGTCAATAACATCATCAGGTTCTATGGACCTCAACTACCATGTTACAGAAGGGTCACACTTTACTGTGAACATGTGTTGTACACTGTAAATATGTGTTGAACAATAAACTGTGACTTGGTGTTGTACAACATACTGTGAATAGGTATTGTACAATATGCTGTGAATATGTGTTGTACAACATACTGTGAATAGGTGTTATACTGTATACTCTGTATAGGTCTTGTACAATATACTGTGTATAAGTGTTCCACAAGATACTGCACTTAGGTGCTGCACAATATATGTGCATTAGCACATAAATGCAATAACCAGATTTATGACCATATATTTCTTAACAAATTGTGAGAGCAATTATCAGTGACCAGCAAATACATTTATAGTCAAACTATATAAAATAACATGTTAATCTATCACATAATGACCATTATTAATTTATATAATCAAGTTGCAAACCCACAGAAAGAAAGAAAAATGTAGCAAGGTTTAAGTCAGACAAATAGTTGATCCATGTTACACTACCACTGATACAGCTAGAACATTTTGAAATGTATACAAAAGCTTAAATGTGAAGTACCAAATGTGTGGTGTTGTTTTTGTCTTCTAGCCCCAGTAACATTGGGTAGGGTGGGTGGACCTTCCCCATGAAACTTTTGAGACAATGTGAAGTTAGTCTTGCATTCAGCTGAATTCTGAAATGACAAGAGCTCATAGTGGGGCAATAACGTTTCATATTTGTTTTCTCAGCCTTTTTAAACAAAATAAATTTCATCCAATCTGTGTACACAGCTGCATATTCACATACAGGCTGATAAAAGCCATAAAGCTGACTCTGCTTGCACAAAATCAAGACTGTATAAATAAATAAATAAAAAGGACTTTATATGAAAGAAAAGCAATTATGTGCCATACATAAAGACTTCAATATTTGTATGACAAGCAACAACATCAATTATTAAGATCAGGTTTACTGAATGCCACTTTACAAACATGGGTGGCAGTCATAATGATCAGTCCCATACCAGGGGAGATTCAAAGTGGATTGAAGGATAGAAACAACTTTGTGTATTATCATTTCCACACCACATAGAACCCCATCCCTACCTTCCATTCTCTTATTGCCCAAATTTTATGGTTCTAGGTGAGTACATATGAGATTGTTAAGGCCATTCTTTTAGCAGAAATAGTGACCAGTATATGTAAATAAAGAAAACAAAAAACACCACCAAAAAACAAACAAAATAATTAAAGACTATCATAGCCTATTTTCTTAAAAAAAGGACAACTCAAAAATGTTATGTTGAAATTGAAACTAATAAATAGCTGAAAAATAGATCCCCATGGGAATCATGATATAAGATAAATAAAATCAGGCAGAAAAAAATTTGCTGGACTAGAATAGTATACCTGATAGTGACACTGATACTTCCTAGCTTAAAGATTAATGCCCAGTTTCTGGTTTGTTTATTAATTCTTCATTTGTGCAGCAAATGCATTGTTTCAAACTTCAAAGAGTTTTCCTCGATTTTCACAACCACACACTTATAACACCCTAACAATTTTAAAAAACAAAATGCATCAAAGATATAACAAATGCATAAAATGTAGTCAACCGATTCATAGATTTATAACAGAGAGTTGCCAGAGGGTCCCTAAAACTTGTCAACTAGCATCAAACAAAAAGGAAGTTCTTGATGTAAACTAGCAAGACAGACTGCTCACTGTCTATTTTCTGGTTTATCAAACAGTTCATTTCAGTAAATATAGTGTTATCTTCATCCAATATTTGCAATATCTAATTTTGTTATTTCTAAAACAACTTGAACAAATAAAATAAAGAAACTCTTGTATACATGTGTTCAAAAAGACACAATTCCAAAATATATGGAATTATTGTGATTATCAAACATGGTGAACTACATTGTATCTGTTGCTTAAAAACATAGCCCCACCTATGCAAATATGGTGGCCATGTTACTACAAACACTCCCATTTAATTCAAAGCCCCAACAAGGTGACTGTGTTTTTGAACCCCTGGTGACATTCTGGTTAAAAATCATAAATTAATAAATGAAACGACTAAGTTTTGTGCTTTGTACAGGTATATATCCTTTATGGTCTTTCTAAATTGGTAAAAACAAATGGAAGTACGTGTTAATAATTCCTGGTTTTTTAAATTGCAGCATTTTGCATGACATTGTAAAAGCAAGCCGCTCCTCTGCATCTTGTGCAGATTTGCTGTAAAGTCAAAAAGTCAATTTCATTTTTGATTTACACAAATCATCTTGCTCTAACTTGTAGAAAAATGATCTTAAACTATTCATCATCACTTTTAGAGACATCTTTATGAAAGAAAATAAAATATCATCATCAGGCTTGGAAGAAAATCCTTGCTTTATCTCCCCTTGAAAACAAAGACGTAATCTGTCTCTTTATAGAGGGTAACCACTGCCTACCTGAATTTATAAAGTAAATGGTATGAGCCTTATAACCATGAGCCTTGTGTCTAATTATTAACTTAGAAACCAAATCTTTAATTTGGTTTGCATTTAAGTTCAAAATGGATTAGTTTCTTTGGTGCTTATCTTTGATAGACTAACACAAGAGATCAACTTCCACTTTCACTTCTAATGAATGTCCAACTGACAGCTGTACAAAGAATTGTTGACATTAATTAAAATTTTACATTTACAACACAAACTCTTGGTTACGGTAACATGCATTTCTCATATGGTAACCATGTTAGGAAAAAAGGAACAAAATGTACAAACTATACAGAATAAAAATTTTTCACTGAAATATTTAAATATAATTGAAGAGGTCTTTGTTATTTAATAACATTGAAGAAAAAAATTAATAAAAACTCACAATGTGTGTAAATGTTGTAATTTTTCATGAATTTTACATCAAACAGTTTCAAGAAAACAGATGGGTTCTTGAATGTGATACCACTTGCCCTAGATTCATTCTATTTTGATACTACACATGTAGTGTATCTATCCGAAATGAAAATAAATTGTGCCAAATATCAATACCCCCCCCAAAAAAACAGAAACACCCAGGATGTATCAATGTGATTGATGGATATTACGACTGAGAAATGTTAGAAAGGGATTTTGTTAAAATTAAAAACATGTACTGTACCATCGCTATGGGATGAACTATGCACGGCAGGTTGAAGATAATACAACAATCATCATTTGTGGTCTTTATGACTATTCACAAAAGTTACTGTAGACTTGCATAAATAATTTATCCATTTCTTTTGTATCTATACGCTTTTCCTAACTGCTAATCGACATGAATTTAGCTGATTTGTGACAAAAAAGTTAACTGCAGGTCCTCTTTAATTAGCAAAATTGACTGTATGTTTTTCAGTTTCCTGTAAATATGGCATGTGATATATAGTATTCAGATTGCTTTTATGCTCAGATTATGCTTTCTTGCCAGTTATTTTAGTAATAATTACGCTTATATATCTTTTAGGGGTTGGCACGCGTGAACTTACAACAAAGCAGTTCAGGTTCACATTTAATATAATTTTCCTTTGATTGGGTATCAAGGTAAACTATCATTATTATACAAACGCAAGGGAAACCAACAGGCCTGCAACAACCATCAAGGTATTTCCTTGCTCTCAATTGCAGGAAAGATACTTGCCAGAATCCTAGTGAATCGCCTCACTTTGCACCTTGATCAGGGACACCTGCCAGAAAGCCAATGTGGATTCCAAAAAAAACGTGGGACAATTGACATGGTGTTTGCTGCAAGGCAGCTGCAAGAGAAATGTCAAGACCTTTTTTCCATCTACATCGACTTGACAAAGGCTTTTGATACTGTCAGCAGAGAAGGATTATGGAAGGTAATGGCCAAATATGAATGTCCCAAAAAATTTATATCCATGATTCAGCAATTCCATGACGGCATGCAGGCGCGAGTCCAGGAAAATGGAGAGTCATCTGAACCAATCCCAGTAACCAATGGCGTCAAACAGAGTTGTGTTCTGGCACTGACATTGTTGTCTTTTTTTTCTCCACCATGCTGACTATTGCATTCAGAGACGGAGTTGTTGGAGTTGGCATCAGGTACTGTACAGAGAGAAAACTGATCAACCCCAGGAGGCTACAAGCGAAATCCAAGGTTATGACAGACAAAATCAGGGAGTTCTTATTTGCTGATGATTGCGCCCTCAATACTGGCTAAGAAGCAGACCTACAATGCAGCGTTGACAAGTTCTCCAGTTCCTGCATAAGCTTTGGCCTCACCATCAATGCTAAGAAGACTGAAATACTGCATCAGCCAGCCCCGGAAAAGCCCTATACTGAGCCAAACATCACCGTCAACAGCCAAAAATTCAACGTAGTGAACCTCTTCACCTACCTTAGCAGCACAGTTTCACAGAGTGTCACCATTGACGATGAGGTGAACCTCCGCATTGCCAGAGCCAGCATAACTTTTGGCAGATTTTATGAGAATGTATGGAATAGAAGAGGCATCAGCATCATGACCAAACTAAAGGTCTACAGAGCAGTTGCACTCCCCACATTACTATACGCATGCGAAATGTGGACGGTGTATCAATGCCATGCCAGGATGCTGAACCACTTTCACACCACAAGCCTCAGGAAAATAATCAATATCAAATGGCAGGACTAAGTACCAGACACCAAGGTACTATCCAATGCAGGTCTCTTCAGTATTCACACCATCCTAATGCAGTCCCAGCTTCATTGGGTGGGACATATTGTACACATGCCAGACCACCTGTTGCCTAAGAGACTCTTCTATGGCAAGCTACAGCAAGGACAGAGATCCCATGGAGGTCAGAAGAAACACTTCAAAGACAATTTGAAAGCTGCATTGAAAGCGTTCAGCATAGACCCTGACTCATGGGAACAAACAGCTCGCGATCGAGTCACTTGGCGTTCCTATCTTCACAAAGGCTCCAAGCTATGTGAATCGAGCAGGATAGCAGCTGCAGAGATAAAGAGGCAAGTCAGAAAATCATGTGCCAGCGACCCTCCTGGATATGTCCCAATTATCCAGTGTCCATTCTGCAACCGAACCTTCCGTGCAAGTATTGGCTTATCAGCCACCTGCGCACACACAGAACAGAACCAGCCCCTCCAACTCATGGATGACTAGAGTGGTCTTCGTCGACTCGACGGACTAACAACAAACAACGTTAGTATGGAAAGTCCGTTAAGCATGAAATGTGCAAGGGGATGCAAGTACTAGTGCCATTCTGGTGACAGTCAGGATAGAAATTATAAATCAATGATTTAATTGACTTGGTTCTGTGCACTTTTTATCACATTAAACATTTTAGTTATTGAAATCGGTACGGGGGGGGGGGTTTAGAAACCAACGGGGATGAATTTTCGGACTATAATCTACTGATGAGTAACCGGTAGAAATTTCCCAAAATGTTGACATCTCAAATCTTAACCCAATAAAATTCATCCTGAATTTGCTAGCCGATTAATAATAAAATTAGTACACATACTTCGTGAATGGTTACATGGTTATGACATCTTGGATATCGGCATGTGTCCTTAATGAGAAACAGGTCTCGTCAACACGTCAAACCCTGAAATCTTCCTGACTAAATCTGAACATAGGGAAAGCTACGAGTCATTCCGATTGTCAAAAGCATGTGACTATAAATATAGACCAAACGCAGCAATGCAACTTGATAAGTGGCAGTAACTGAAATGCAAACAATATTTCCATTAAGTCATTTGGATTTTATTTCATTAATTTTTTTAAATTTTACCCATTCTGTAAATTTTGTATAGTAAACACGTGAAAGCAATAAATATCCA
>JAEAOA010002345.1:3045000-3127500 GCA_016746295.1 Potamilus streckersoni | reverse complement strand
TTCATTCCATTAATTAATTAATGTTTAAAGATGGTTTGGTAAGGATATGAACAAGTGGTTTACTTTTGAAGTCACTTGGGTTTTCAAAACTATTATTTTGCCAATTGGTGTTAGGGTTTGTTTTGCACAGTTCCACAAAAAGTTTGTATCACATTTTTATTTTCAAACTTTATCTGTTTTATCTTATTTTGGTAGACTAAAAACTGTATACCAAATAGAGTAAATTCAGTAACCCATTGCAGTTATATCCCATGGTAGGTTCCTGCACTGTATTTCCTACTTTCTATCCAGAATGATTTTGTTATAGTAATATTGTATTTCAGGACTGAGATCCTTGCAAAATAGCCTAATACTTCAATGGAAGATATCAGAGAATTGAAAGAACCATCAAGAATCAGGGTATCTGCAAAATGTGAGAGTAAATATGTTGTATTTAGTATAATACCTTTAATCTTCTTATTTATAATATTACCGATAAATTGAAAAAGTTATGGAGATAGTGGATCAACCTGTCTACATCCTCTAAAAATATTTTTTTTTTAAATTGTGAAATAAGCCATTCTGAAAGACTCCTGAAGAGTTATTACAAAAGTAAGTGTTTACGTACGGTCCAAAATTATTAAAGACTAGGACATATTGCACGAATTTCAATGAGATGGAATTAAATCTTTCCAAAATCAAAGACTAATAACATACCGGGCAGATGTAATTCTTCCGTGACATGCATTATATCAAAAGTAATCATTGTATTTTCAATAATATATCTTTTTTTTTAACAAAACCAGTTTGGTCGTAAGATATTAAATAAATCAGTACTGTCTTTATTTTGTTGTCAATACATCATGATGTTCATTGGTAAGTCGACATTTAATGATGGTATAGTGTTGTAGATATTGTTTTTTTTATTGATATTCTTATACCATTTATAATTTCCTGTTGCAAAAGAAATGTTGAATAAGATCCAATGCTATATACTCTGTTAGTTGCTCTTGCTAAACTCCTCAATGTCATTTCAGAAGATTGTAACAACATTCTGCCGTGAAACCATTCAATCCAGGACTTTTTTAAATTTTTGTCGACAATCTAAGGTGTTTTTCTGGTAATGTTCAGCTAGAGTACTATTGTTTAATGATTGCATTTTATGAATAAGTTCTTGTTCTTGTTTCGTTTACCATTTAATTTTATATGAAGCATATCATCAAATAGTTTTGCTACGCATTCCCATCAAAAGAGTATCTAGAAATAACGAGTCTGATATAATTAGGTTTATATCCAAGAGAATTCTGAGTGGCAGAAGATCTCTTTTCTATAATCGCAAATCGTTTTAATAATTACATTTTAGAAATCCTATTTTTATATTTTCCACGAGAACTATTTCTTCACGTTTTAAAATTCTTCTCACGTTTTTAGTTATCCTTATAGGAAACATTACACTGTTTTAAATGTAAAAATGTTAACAGAAGTTCAGAGATTGTGAGCTTAAAATTTATTCAGTATTGATAATTTACAGGATAAGCGATACCACCCATGTCTGGTTCATCGTAATGGGATGTAATGATCTAACGAATCCGGAAATGGATGTACAGGAAAACAGTTTTAGAAAATGTGTTTCTGGTATATAAAATGCATTGGGAGAATCAGCTATGAAAGAACAAATGACGGTAGGAATTTCCATTCGTATTAATTGTTTCACATCCCGTTGAGAAGCATTTATTAAGATATTCTCGTAACTCATCGATATAGTTTTGCAAAGTTTCCTTTAACTGATGCTCACTAAAAAATTCATTCGAAAGAGTAATGTATATCATATTTCGACAATGAGGACTAGTTTTGTTAGTTTCACCATTGAGCGTGTCTCTATATTTGTCGACTTGTGTAGATCAATACCATTTTATACCATGATATTTTGCTCATGAGTTTGAATAATCCTTGATTTGCCTTTTAATGTTAAAAAATAACGTCAACAATTCATATTTTACAAAGTTAATGCGATCGGTTGTGCATTATATTGGTGTGGATAATCAAATCGTAGTAGTAGATATACGTTCTCAATTTCAGATAATATCTTGAATGAAGGTGTTAGTTTTTCACAACTTTGACTGGCAGGGAGTGAATTTTGTTAAACTGCACGCTAAACCAACGATGGATAATCATCAAACACTTTGCTAGAGTACCTACAAATCCATTGTGTCCTATTAGGCAAGTTATTTCGTTGTTCTTATACTCATGACGTTGTAAATTAGTCACGTCTTTGAAATTGCTTTCCACAGTAAACACTATTTAAAGTTGAATAATGAGATAAAAGAAAACTAGCGTCGTATTAAATTGCATTTTTTCATGCTTACCCACAAATATGAAAGACCCTTGGTCATAACACTGAGATCTGATATTTTTCATAACCATCGGTGTTAACCTTGGAAACCTTGAAAAATATTTCGGTGAAATGTCTTCAGAATAAACGACTTCTATGTGTTTTCTTAGAATGAGGTCACTATGAATGCAACACTGGAGATGAGATTGCATTAATTATCCTCTCTCTCTCTCTCTCTCTCTCTCTCTCTCTCTCTCTCTCTCTCTCTCTCTCTCTCTCTCTCTCTCTCTCTCTCTCTCTCTCTCTCTCTCTCTCTCTCTCTCTCTCTCTCTCTCTCTCTCTCTCTCTCTCTCTCTCTCTCTCTCTCTCTCTCAATGTCATGGAGACTCGCTAAATACTATACTGCCCATTTGAAAATATTTAATTCGTTTTGATTTACAGCCAATATAAGTCAACTTCCAAAGCCGGTCCTTTAGCCCGTGAAATTCACCCTTCCGTACAAATCCATCATTAGGGCAATATAATCCGTTGGCTGTTATTTTAACAAGTCTGACCGTTACTTAACGCTTGCAAGTCGTCAGTTCGTCTAGGTAGGTGCTTAATCGGTCAGTTGTTCACCTAGAATAACCTATAATTACGTCGTTGGATATCACCCAATGTTTGAAAGAGCGTCTGGTAATCCTATGTGCAGTGGTCAGCAATATTTGACCGGTAACCTGAAGTATATATAAGATGCCAGAACCTGAATGCAGTTTAATATTTTTCAGAGTGTCCGTTTCAGCGCATTAACTTGAAACCGTTTGGAGAACTGAATCTAGCGAAATTGAACCACTAGGTAAGTTGACCGTTTGGTATCAAAACATTAATATATTTACTCGTTGAAAATGTAATACCTTCTGTAATTTTCCTCTTTGTCTTTTTAATTCTCATATATAGTTATTCTGTTAGATTCAGGTCATTAGTTCTACATGTAAATTCAGGAATAAGATAAACTTTATACAGATATAAATAGCTCTATATTGTCCAAGTAAGTTTAGTCTAAGCTTCCTCTACCTTTTTCATCCCTCGTTAGGTATTTGCAGACATTCCGAGGGTATTGATCATATACAATTTTTCTTGTGTTCTATCTGTACATCTGAATCACACAGACAAATTAAAACGAGTTAGAAGGTTTACATCAGGATCTGCGCGGCGATATTCTTAGATGCACACAGTCGAACTTTCATAAATTACAGTTTGTTTTAACGTTCATGAACGTATTATGCCCTACCAATACTTCGAAAATGTGAAAGTATGTGGAAATACTAATTGCAAAATCTAATTGTGTTATGTTATGTCACAGGACAAAGGACTAGATTATTATATCGGCATAAATCTAAATTAAATATATGGAGATTAAGTAAATTTATAATTGAATCAAGAAAGATCGAGAATTTTATTTTAAAATAAACCCAGGTGTCATCTTTGTACATAAAATGTTGCCACATAATAGCTTCTAATATTACTGTATGCGGAACATAGTTCTCTATTTAGTCCTTTCAGAAACATACAATAGGTAAGTACTGAATGTTCTTGAATAATTAAAGCCATAAAAGTACCAATATATTTAAAATATTAGCATGGTTTCAGCCAAGAAACTCTCTTTATATATATATATATATATATATATATATATATATATATATATATATATATATATATATATATATATATATATATACAGAGAGAGAGAGAGAGAGAGACACACACACATGCACACACACACTGTTACCAGAAAATTGACTATAGATTACCTTTTTGATAGTTATAAGAAAAACAAAGTACATCAGAGTACATTGGTACGTCGTTGCTATTTTTTTCTTTCTATTTATTTATTTATTTATTTATTTATTTATTTATTTATTTACAAAGAAACCAATACACTTGGACTTAAAAAAATAAATCTTATTCTAACTTTAAATTCGTGTGCCGAATGACATAATGTCAGGAGCTCGAGGCTAGACTGCAGTTTAAATTTACAACTCAAGTGATGGAACTGTCTATCATACTTCAGACCATTTGGATGTCTTAAGACAGAATGTTTATGACGTGCCGTATGCACTCGCTTATAAAACGAATCAAGCAACAATAAAAAGATCAAAATCTGTCGTAACATAATGCGAATTTAGATCAGGATCTATGTTGTTTGGTGTTCTAAATGCTCATAACAAACTGTCTGATATAGATCTGTTGTCACATTATACAATGGCAGATTTGGGTCTAAGCAGTTTGACGTAGAACTCGTCTTATAAGCGGGTACGATCGGTATTTGTACCGGGGGAGTTTTTGCTCTTCATATATTTATGCCTGACAATTTTCCGTCTCTGAAACCATACTAGCACTATTCCTTCTGTAGAGCTAGTTCCGTATGTATTCAGTATGTTTTGCAGCATGAACATGTAATGTAATGTAGAATGGGCGGTATACAAATCTCCTTTTTGACCCTTCTTCAGTATTTTGGTCGCAATATTTTTGATCCTTCAGTCCTTTGGTATTCTAATCATTTCAACATTTCTCTTTCAAATGATTATTTAAGAAGTAACCTTTCGCAAAATATTTCCAAGTAAATGGAAACTTATTCGGACTTTTATAGTTTGAGAGTTAAAATTCATTTATTGATTCATTGTTATGTAACTGATGCCGTCAACACAAATTAAGATCTGCAAACTGTCTTGTTCTCTTGAATGTAGCTTGAATATTTATCAATACTGATAATATACACTTTCCTCATTCTAGTATAATTTATTCTATAATATTTCCTATTTTTTTTTAAAACATCTATTATTGAAAATGTACATTTCTACTGGCACTATATTTAGGACTGGAGTCTATCTCAAATATTTTGTCTTTCCTCTTGGTTCAGAGTGCTTACTTCTTTCATATTTTCGACAACCTTTTTAGTTTCTGTCAGCAAGTAAATAGGTTAGCATAAATTAAAGCGTCCATTCTTTGGCATTAATTATAGTCTCGCAATAATGCTTGAATTAGGATTGATTTATTTCATTCACAGGATTTGTCATGCATCATGTCGGTCATGAAAATACTGCGTATTGTTATTCTGCTGATTTCGGTGATATTTTCTCTACCTCTTGAGGAAAAGGATACGAATGTAAGGACGGCTGGTGAGTAAATTACTCAAATATTTCAGACCACATTTACCACAGATCACATATTGATCCCTCAATCCATCCGTCTATCGCTCTAAATATGCCTGAATTTTACGCATATATGCATTTACCCATCCAACTGTGGTGAATGTAAGGAATAAATAATCAATATAATCTTTGAGGCAATGTTTGCACAATAGTTTGTGCTTTCCATTTTTAACGACTCTATGGTCACAAACTTAAGTAATAGAAAAGTAGCAAAACCAACCATTTTTTAAACCTTGACAAATAGTTTAAATATCAAAGTTATAAATTAAGCATGTGAGAAAAACGTATAGTATTATGAAGCAAATCCAAACTAGTCCCTATAAAGGTCTATAAAAGTTCTAAACGAAATGGTAAGATGGCATTGTCCAGAATTCTTTTGAATCATTTATAATACTTCCAAAATAATATTAGTCCCAATAATAAGCACCTTATAATTCCACTGAATAGTACAAACAAATGCTTTTCCTCTCGATAAATCTAGGTAAAACATTAAACACGTCTGCAGGCTTACAGCAGGAACACAATAAGCATCAATGACTCAAACAATCGGAATGAATCTGACTACTTAACTTTATCCCTTGATACATTTTATATTGCAGCTTTACTTGGCAATAGACCCCACATGACAGCATACACTATTGATTTTGCATCAATTAAGAGTATTCACGTGACCTGGCACAACCAATAGGAAGCAATACAATTATTCTGGAACCATCTATATCAACGAGGAACTACACCATATGTACCATTTTCAGTCTTATTATTAAGATTATTATTACTAATTGTCAACACATGCGTATACATCTGTTTATAAATCCGGGGTAATACTATACTCTTAACAGATTCAAATCACGTAGGCTAACCTTATATTAAAATATTATGTACACATGACAGAAACAAATAAGAAGTATAATAATTAAGCAAAATCATGTACCAGGAATTACAAAATATAGATATGCAGAACACTTTCAATACCATTCGAGTTGATTTTCTTCTCTATACTAATGTACATAAATTGCATAGCTCATCATCTTGACCACCACTGCGTCGTCATCACTGCCGTCACCATCATCTCTATAACACAGCATAATCTTCACTGCCGGTCATCACCACCACCATCATAATCATCGCCGTCGTAATGATGATAATGACTGTATGTATTTTATTTTGTTTTAATACAATAGTAACTGTAAGAGAAGTGTCAGTCGCGGAGCCAGGAGACAGATCCATCAGAAACCATGGGATGCCAGCAAAGAAAAGGTTTATATTTAAACTAAACGGAGAAGATGTTGAACTTGGCCTTCAGCTGAACAACCTTATCAGGAATGATGTAAGTGTCTACGTGACTGAGAAAGGTGTCACAAAGCTGATGGAAATACCTAAACATCATGAAGAGGTGAGTTCATGTAACAGAAAATTAAACGAGAGGGAATGGGAAAGAAGATCAAACCAATATTTCTGTAAAGCAATCGGCTGACATTTTTTTTTGACCTGGCAAAATATGAAAGCATAATAACTGTAAGATTTCTCGTAAAATATCATATAAGAATAACCGTGGCATTCAACGAGCCACGTGATTATCTAACAAAAATATCTTTCAAATTTATATTTTCAATTTTCTATGAAAAATGGAATGCTTTGAGCTAAAACCTATTCAGAATTTTATATATAGCTATGAAATACAAGATAAATTTAAAATGTAAAGATCTTTTGGCGTGTGCTGTCGCCGACACACATCATATCAAATAAAAACGATTCACTGATTAATTCTTGTCATAAAACTCTGTATTAGACACGAAAATATATCATGGACATAACATCTGTAGAAAACAAAGCAGGTATCAGAGCTCAAACTGGTAATATTTACTGAAACCAGCAAACAGACTGCATAAAAAGTACAACATGGCACTTGAACACTTTGCGTACTGCTGAAACAAAATATACTACTAAAATATTACTAATAAACGATATAGATAATAAAATGCAATACTAGTTTTATTGGCAAATCGCCATTTGATACAGAATGTAAATTTGTAATTATTAAACGCTCTAAGGATGTCAACGTGTGCCTTTGTCCTCCACAAATCAGGCTATTTAAATAAATTCGCTTATAAAGCAACTTCGGGTTTCTCCTATTTAGATTACACGCCTTGCAAAACATTCTGAAAAAGACAGGCATACACACGCACACGAAGCTGAGTTTTATGGTATTATGCTAGAAACTATACACATATGGTGAATTGTATCCTATCTGTAATTTAATACATTTTCAGAGCAGAGTGACTTATTGTACCTAAAAGTATCTTATCAGTTTTCTTGACGCTGACCTGAATATTAACTGAGCAACATACATGAAAAAGTTCCAATGCTGTATGGAACGAACTACATTATAAAATACTGTTTCAGACACAGACGACATACATCTCTGACTACAAAATCCATACTCTCTCAAGAATAAAATCAAGTGGTTCGAGAAGCTCATTGTGCAATACTTGCAACATGTAACAATTATAACTTGACTTTCTCTTGATGTTTTCATCTTTTTCTAAAAGCAGTATATATAGCTAGATTCAACATAGATAATTATTCAAATTTTCAAAACCTGATGACCTTCGTAAATATGAGAGGCGATAATAATACCTGATGAATACCCTGTAATGAATCTGTCAACTATATTGCAAAGTTGAAGATTTTTTTTTAATTTTAAAGAAGACAAAAATGGGTGAGAAAATAATCTATATCAGTGTTTATACAAATACAAGGAAATCCGTATTGCGGGGTTACATTTGTTATATCCCCCTCCTCAGCAGAGCCTTGTGGTTATAAAAATAAAGTAACCCCTTGAATGTAATTTCATTCTCTTGGTGAATATTCCAGCATAAATTCTCTTAATATATATTCATTGTGATTTATTGTTATAAATTGGTGCTACAAAAAGTTTGACATTTTTCTTTGTATTTAAAAACAATGATTTATTTTGAATATGTATAGTCTGATGCTGTTGAATAGATATCTCTAATGCAAACAATATAAACTGTGATGATAAATTAATAAATTATTACATTCTTCTTTCAGATGTGTTTATTAGTTTTATTCCATATCTGCACTACACCACTTTACCTTAATCTGCTTCTTCATTCTATTTATCATTTAGTTTTCTTGAGTGATCATAATTATGTAGACTTCATGAAAAATGTGCAATATACTGATTTACACAAATATTACACACTGATAAAACAATTAAATAACCAAGTATGACACATTGCAGCAGTTATGACTAAAGTTTAGCAAATGATAGTTTGTTTTGCTTCTTATTGTACCGGTCAGGGCGATGTTGATAAGATTGTATTAATTGGCAGTATGATTTGTGTCTTTTAATTAATATCTGAACAAGGTTACAAGATATGCATGTTAGATACCAAATGTCTGGTCTCTCTTTTCAAATTTATATTGCATGCTGGAAGGGGTGATTGTTACAAGAAACTAGCACTTATCCATACTTCTTTTATAACTGTTAAAATCAGAATTGTGACTTTTTGTCTTGTTACGTGTTGTACTACACCTATATCGTAATTGTGAAAATCAGAATTGTGACTTTTTGTGTGACTTTCTGTCCTACAATTGGTATCTCTTACGCTATCTCCTTTCTCCCTCTTACAGCACCAAGATGTTCATTCCAGACAGTCATGATAAAGTACATTAAAGTGTTTTCTAGCCAATTTAACCAGAACATTGCATTATCTGTAGGTTTAAGGTATTATGCGTACTTTATTTAAAGGACCATAACCAACTGAAAATTGTAATATCTGGAGCATGTGAGAAAACTATTCGGTGTTTCTCTTTCTCAGATATAATGTTTAGTCATTGTGTTGCTTTATTTATATCTAAAACATCTCTTGATGATCGTTCGTTGATTCGATTTGTTTGATTAAAACAACTAATCATGTTTGAAATTTATGGACGTGATTAATCTGGACCACAATATGGGAATACGTGGGAAGAAGACTTAAATGGCATCGAAAGGGAATATTTTTTAACTTTTCTGATCATGCTGATCATTGGCATTTTGGATTTTTTTATCAGTCTTATTTTAAAACATCGCTAACGTACTCAAAAAACTTTTCTGTTGACATGACTGCTTCTCAATTTAGCATAGAATTTGTGAAAATTTGACCGTATATCATATAGTGTTTGAAACGTATGGTCACTTGACGATAAACCATATAGTATTTGAAAGTTTCTTTCTAAGATGTAATCCATTTAATAGTTCAATGATTGTTTTGTAATTACTTTGTTGCCACACTTTGCAGTGCTTGATCGGCAGTGCTTTTCATTTTAAATTAATTCTTTCCATTTGTTTCAACTGTAATTGCATGGAAAGGTTTTCGCATTGAACTGAATTCATATATGCTGTTATGGTGATGTTTTTCACATGACAAGACATTCTACATCTCTCATGAAGTATTAATGCAATAAGAGGACTGTTTAAGTATCCTTAACATTAAAGTGAGGTAAAACAAATTAGGGACAAAATAATAATGATATTTTGATTGCATGCAATGATAAAGGGGATGTTTCAGTGGGTTGTTGTTTTTATTGCACTGAGTTATAAGGGGTTATTTTCACAGGTCTTTATATTGTTTTCAAGGAAGTATGTCAATGTGACAATTTTTCTATTTTCTTTTTATGAACAGTAATTTAAATCGTGCATTCAGATGCAGGTGCGTGTGCGTGGGTAGGTACTGGCTAGGAGACAGGAATTCATTATTGCAACTCAATAAATTTGACAGTTGAAATATTAGGCAAATTATAAACAAAATTTTGTTATAGTATTTTGAGAGAATTTGCAGTGTGACATTTTTTAAATCAAAATTTGCTTATTGGATTACTCGCGTATTGATTAACTGCAAACATTAAGTCGTTCATTTCGACAAAATTACTAATAACAATTTAAATCCAGCATATGTGATAACAGTGGTATCGTTCGCAAACCTTACTTTATTGACACTGTTCACTTCATTTTATTTACAAAAACGCATTGATTTAGTGGCAGTTTGAAATGAAATGCTGGTTTGCAAGACATATATTATTAACACATCTAACTATATGATCTCTTTATTCATTTATTGCGCTCTGCATTCACAAACCCTCAAGCTTGAGTTTGAGTCAGAGGTTTTGTTTCAACCATTCACAAATGAAATTACATTTGAAGCTCGCTCATGATTGGATGAGAGCTATAAAGTATATATCTGAAACTCAAGCTCAGAATTGAAGGATTTCCATGCTAGATTTGCCTTCACAAATTGCACTTACAGGTCAGGATGCTGTTCGATCTACTTAATAATCCAGGACGATAGTGCAGGTCCCATTGGTTTGGGAATTATATGCAGGTAAATACGATAAATCAATATTGGTTTAATGAACAATATTTACAGTTTACAATAGTTTCTTGCAGATGCATGGTTACTACCAGGATGCAAAGATGAAAGCTGCGGTGATGGTAAAATGTAGCAAACTGGGAAGGATATGTCGGCTGGTAAGTTTTATATAAGATTAATTAGGAAAAGAAAGACAAATAAAACAAAAACAACAACAAATACACAAGCAAATAAACAAAAAAAACCCACACCAAATTCTCCCCCAACCACTAAAAGACAAGAACAAAAAGATCTTATAGCAAATCATAGAATCCTTTTACTATTTTACGGTTTCAGCTAAAATCGTTATGTCAAAGGCGCTTCTCTGTTTTTTTTTTTAAAGAAGAATGATTCATCTAAATATATATTTAGCGAGAAGGCGAGTGCATAACATGTTGCTTTCTTTCGCCTCTCAAAATCTATGCATTTCATTTAAAGACCGAACATCATTTTAATCGTACTTTTCGTAAAGACTTCAGTTTAATGCCATAATACATTGTACATTTTATTAATTATTATTTTGACTTGATATCATATGGATGTTTTTAGGATGGCACGTTTATGTTCAATGGCAAAAAATTTCGACTTGAGTCAACCGGCGAACTTTCAGAAGCAACACACTTTGTGACTGAAATACGCCCAGAGGAGAGAAACGCCGATATACACGGTGATTCACAGCAAATACCTGGTAGTTTTAATTATGATTACATCTTTTTGATTACATTGTGTATGTAATGTCTTATCAAACAATAAAAGCTCTGCCATTTGTTTTGAAATATTTCCACAGACATAAGCAACCGTTCTTTTTCTCCTTACTTCCAGCCTTAGTTTCGTAGTTTTCATGAAATTCAGCTTATTAACATTATGCAACAAAACATTTAGGTAATAGTTTTCAGCCATATTTGCTTGACATATTTATTATGCATATATATATTGTCATATATTTTAAATGGTTTATATGCCCTTGGATGTACACTGATTGCCTGTTATATGTGGAAGATAGACATTAAATAAAAATAAGTAAGCCTATTACCTTCTGTTGTTAAGTACTTGCAGGGCGCCGTCGCTGATGCATTATTAGTCTCCCTTATTCACCTGGTTGTTAATTCTTTGTTATGATTAGATTTACACTTACGTATAGTTTATTTATAATTTGACAAAGTATGTACCATGTCCATCCTATTTTCATCAGATTTATTATGGTAATATTTATTCAGTATATTCATGAAATAAGGTTAACTATCGTAACATTTTCCATTGAAACAATTGTTTACACAATTAATAAAATCTCAACTTATATCACCAGGTACCTTGCGATTAAGTAAGACCATGAAAGCTATTATTATAACTATTGCTATTAACATTACAGCAGGCAATGCAGCGTCTTACATTTGCTTGCACAGGAGCCATTTTTGCACAAAAAACCACGCCCGATTTAATAGGTTCAACAATCATTATTCCAGCTATAGTTGTCTTTAACACATTCATATCTTTGCAGATTACCATTATCATAATCAAAACTCACTTCTTTATTCTCTAAAAAGTTAAGAGCAAAATAAATCAGACAATAATCGTACAAAAACAATTTGGTCCATCTACAACAAATCTTATGCACAAAATCAATATATTCGGATGCGCCAGAAGTTAGTCAACACAGTTTGAACTTCAGTCCTGACTATACCTGTACCAGGCCAATTCATATTATAACAACAACACAGTACCGTCAGCATTAATGCGACAAAGACCTGAATATCTGAACAATACTCTATCAGGTACATACTCGTATTCATCAGGAAACATGTCGATAAAACTAAACTCTAAGACAAAAATGAACAACGTCAGGAGGATAGTATAAGAGCGTTCAGATCGCCGCACCCAAGATAATGACAATATATATATATATATATATATATATATATATATATATATATATATATATATATATATATATATATATATATATATATTATTTCAGAGCTTCAATCGTTGGGTTACAAATCTGGAAACCAGAATACAATCTCCGATACTGATGACAAACCTGGTAGAGTGAAGCAAACAATATCGATAGATATAATTGAACTTTACATATTCACAGATGAATCAATCTACCAAAGGTATTACTATATGTAGTCCCTCATATAGCAGAACATTTTAAAACTGCGATAGCTAAATAATTCATTTTTATAAAATAAATTGAAGGGAAATAGTAACAACTTTTAAAAATGACGCGTTTTGTTCCGTTTGTATCATTGCTAGTATCTGCTTTTATTATTATTATTATTATTATTATTATTATTATTATTATTATTATTATTATTATTATTATTATTTAGAATAGGAAGATAAATGTAAAGTTACAAGTACAATATTATCAAGATATTTATATGGAAAAATTCATACTCTACAAGTCATTATTCACCTGAGACATGGTAGGTTTTCATTTGTCCGCAGACGACAGTGATCGTTCCTATTGTATGTGGCATATGACGATGTTGAGGATATACTCTCTCTTCATAATTTGTAGGTTTCTTGCTGTGTATGGCAACATGATCAGAGCCTTGATGAAGATGCAACAGTACTACGCAAAAATATGTAACGAGGTAATGTATGCTAGTTATTTTGTGAATAACTGCAAATTCGTCCAGTTACTAATCATCTATTTAAAAACAAAATCACCACGGAAGTGATGGGTATAATTTCCAAATGTGTTTTTCCATAAAAATGTTATGATTTGTAAAACTACTAACGTATACATGATGTAATTTTACGGACTTCTGAAAAATCTTTGTTACTACCTGGTTTTCTCAGATTGCGAAACACAAACTTTGACGACTTGTCTGTGGCAGATAGCAGAACATGGTTTCTTCGATTAGAGTTGCTTTTAATTGATTTATGTTTTTCCACTAAACAGAACTGTAACGTTTTTCTTGGAAGTATGAATGATGCAGTTTTGGATAAAGAACCTAATCACCTTCATAACAGAACTACGCTGTTTTTTATGTGAATTTTGTTGTCACGTATTACCTCCCTTTATTTTCGCACGTACTAACGAGGTAATGTATGCTAGTTGTTTTGTGAATAACGCTGCAAATTCGTCCAGTTACTAATCCTCTACTAAAAAAAACTGTCAGTGTTTAACGGTTTCATTATCCCTATTCCTGTCTGCCATATTATTACGCTTTTATTGGCAGGTATTTTGACTTATTCATTGTGTCTTTAGTTATAAAATACAAATTGAAAAAATTTATCAGTGATATTTTAATTATTATTATATATTTTCGGATATATAAATGACATTAGTTTCTAATTTCATTTTTTTTGTGCTGATATGACAAGATGGATCTTGAATTTCAACAAGTGAAATATGCTAGCACCTCGGGAATTGATATTCGAATATACTTAAAGGGACTTCACATTGGCTTGGTAAGCAGCATTTTCTGCACATGTCCTTTTGAATATACATATTTCTTTCTTTTCTTCTGTTTGTAAACTTGGTTCTTTCTTTGACTCTTTCTTTCATGTTTGTAGATAAGCATTTTTTCACCGGTATTTGTATTTAATGATGTATCATGCAGATGCATCTAAATTGCAAATTTAGAAATATAGATGCAAGAGTTCCTTTGGTAGATAATATTCATGAAATTTAAGTCCACAACAAAAGTAATATCGTTTAAATGTATGGTCAATACCATAATCCAACGAAATCATTCATTTACCTTCAAGCGCAGAAGATGTATTTCCATGAATATTTCTGATTCTACAAAATACGTCGATGTATAGAATTGTAATCTGTCCCTCAAAATATAGTTGAACGTTTCTTACATTACCAGAAAGTGAGGGTAAAGTGAACAATTTGCATATCTACATCAGTAAATTTAAGCATTTTAAGAACTTCATTATAATGATGCTCTGCTTTGAAGCATACTTTAGTCTATCATTACGTTCATTTGCTATGTATCCATTGCAATTATTAACGTCATAGCCGTGATGATACAGATAAAGTGCTTTTGTTTCTCAGGATGCTTCCGGTGCACCATGGTCATATTATGCCGAAGATTCCAGTGGAAACCTGAATTCATCCAAAGCTTTGAACGACTTTTCGACTTGGCAAATGAAATATAGAATTGCTAACAACCTCCACTATGACCATGCCATGGCAATGACTAAGTGAGTAACTAAATTGGACACTGTTGCATTCATGTGCTTCAAAGACAACTAGAAATTTTTTTTTATAACAATCGATGTGATTGGTGGAATATAAGAGCCATTTGTCTGATGCTGGCAGAGTTTTTCATTCGAATTTGCAAATACGCTATCATTTATATCTTTCGAATAATTTTTATTATCACTTTTGGTCACAAACAATCTAGAAGCAGTGCAGAAAATCTCGCAATTTATTAGTAAAATCTCATGAGCCAAATTTGATCAGGATTAAATATCCGTTGTAAATTGATCATGAAGTTGGTTACAGAAAATGGTGACAGCATATCCTTAATTTCTTCATAAGAGTCTTGAATTTGTTAGATAAAAAGATAATTTGGAGATGAGAGGTAAGAGCCAGTAGTGTTGAATCTAATGGCGCAGCTATGCTTCCAGCCATGAGCACAGCCCCAGTTTCTGTCATTCATCGCACCAATGTGTTGCGATTGTTATTATTATTATTATTATTATTATTATTATTATTATTATTATTATTATTATTATTATTATTATTATTATTATTCTTCTTCTTCTTCTTCTTCTTCTTCTTCTTCTTCTTCTTCTTCTTCTTCTTCTTCTTCTTATTATTATTATTATTATTATTATTATTATTATTATTATTATTATTATTATTATCATAACGTATCGGCTCGTTCAAAGTAACACAAAAGAAAGAGTGAAGGCAACAAGCTTTGTAAATTTTAACAAAACTAATTTATTTTCCTAGAAAACATGAACAAAATTAAATATGTTAAAAAAGACTTACGGATTACAGAAATTATCCAAGTTGTTTGTTCAAAATAGAAACAAAAGTCCTGTAAAAAGTTCTAAACAAAGTCTGAAGTTCAATCCCGGTCCAAAATGGCTAAGATAACCACGTCAGACGAAGGCTAACAGAAAATTCCAGAATTTACACAATAAAGCACAGTTTGTGTTGTTCCGTTCCAATTTAGAATATTTTCGGGAAAATGTCTTTGTCCACATCAGTAATGTTGTTCTCCAGGAAAAGAATTATTCAGAAAAGCGAAGTAAAATTAGATTCTCTAACAAGATACATGTTGTTCTACGTAGACATGTGAACATACAACTTCTTCTTGCACAAAAATCATTTCTTTAAAGGTAATAGAAGTTGTGTAACTCTAAGATGTTACAAAAAACTCCAACTGACTTTACGACTCTACGACTGTGTATGACTCCCGACTACGACTGACTGTCTTACAAAATACCTCAACCTATAAATGAAGCTAATACGTTGTTTGAATTACACGCCCAAGGAGGACGCATGCAATTTCGTAATATTTATGGACATTAGGAAAACCTGATCAAGTATCAGCCAATCATTTTACACAGTTATTCCTGAATGTTTACTTGTAATGAATTTGTCATCGTACACAGCACGTGCTCACATGAGTCACATTTACGACTCAAGTAAATACGATGTTTTTCAACAAAATATTAGACTGATATTAATATAATTATATGAATAATTACATTTAATGAAATAAAGATGAAATAAAAATATTTATACAGATTTCTTACCTTACACACAATTAAACAAGTTTCGTAACATTATTATTATTATTATTATTATTATTATTATTATTATTATTATTATTATTATTATTATTATTATTATTATTATTATTATTATTTGTTATTGTTTGGAGTTGTAATACCATTTGAGCATATGATAGGCTATACATTGTGGTCATAATGACTACTCAAGGAAGAACCCGTGAAAACTCCGGTAAGAATCACCGACCAACAGGAAGCTACTATCAAGCTTTCACTCATAACTATATTTTCCGAGTCTGAGACTTGAATCCACTCGAACAGAGGTGAGATGGCAGTGATCGGTAAAGGCGAGTGCTCTAGACCATTCAGCAACTCTTGCCTTATTTATATTTGAATATATTTATAGTCATTTATGTTAATCTAGGACATTTCGATCTATAGCCATAGTTATATGATATATTTTGATATTCTTTTAAATTTACTGTAATTAAGTCTCAAATTAACTTAATAATTTATGTAAACGTTCTTTGTGTACTATTTACCACTATTAAAAAATAAAATAGTAGAAAGTAGATTTTCCTGTACATATTTTTCTTCTATTTTCTTTCAGAAAGAAGTTTCAAGGAACTGGAGTGGGTGGGTATCAACACTGTCACGTATTCATTACGTTGATATCGTTAAGAATCTTCATTCGGAAGCTTAAAATATAACGTATCTTTTAAACAATATCACGAATAAAACACATGAAATATGTATATATCAGGTGTATGTTATTGGCTAAAAAAATCACTCAAGCATATTTTGTTTTAGAAAACTCAAGATCTTTTTCTATATACGACGTATTTAACCATTATATTTCGACCATTTTAAAATGTAATCATTCTTAGCTAATTATACACAGCCACAGGACTAGATGTTAGCGTAGGTTCGATTCCATTCTGGATCAGGCTGAGGCTGCCACCTTTGAGTGTTTTTAAACCAGACCTAGATGTAAACACGTATAATCATTGCCATCATCTTTTATGATAGTAATGTCTCATCACGATATAAATTCGTATATTGACGAGACGTCAAGCACCAATTAAGCGACCCATCAGTTTCCTTACTCAGGTTTGACTAATTGCAGGATTGCATACCTCTGCAAAAGCGTAATCGATTTTATGAAGATGGAGGACACTGGTACACTTAGCTTTTGGAATCATGGGCTGTATGTATACTTCATAAAACATTTCGACAGTGGGAGAATGTTCAGTGATTAATTCACTTGTATTATTGAAATTGTCCAAATATTATTGGATTCGAAAGGATGTTCTGTGGAAATTAGTACGGACTAATTCGGAGAAAAAGGAACTTAAGTTTCATCAACAAAGTCACACTCCCCACTGTCTCTTCATACACTTCATGGGATCGGTTTGAAGGGGATCGGTGTGTTCAAGGATTGGTACTTTCTTTGAAAAAAAGAACGATATTTTATGTAAAGCTTAAGAATCAGTTGCCTTTTTCTTCTTTCTTTGTCTGATATTTCTCTGGATAAGTTATATGCTTGGTTATATCATATAGCAAGCTTAGACATATTTCATACCGTATATTGAAAGTGAACACTCTTGCATTGCAGGAAAAACCTGGTTTTCGGCCGCGTGTTTTCCTGATTCCTTTTATCATGCTTCCATTATAGAAGATAGAGATTACCATACTGCACTGGGTGCTGTTGTTGAACTGGGTCATTTGTAAGTATTTTGTAAAGAAATTGTTGTATAGTTGCGAAGTAATAGCGTCTTGCGAATATATTGGGTCGTTTGATGTTGTTTCTTATAACTGCTTACAAGCACAAATCTATATTACATGGTGGTTTATTTCTCTTAGGCGAATATTAAAACGTGTCTTTATTATATCATTCATTTAACCGCAAAAAACCAAGGATTTTGCTTTTCACATTTAAGTTTATAAAAAACTAGACTCAGACATCAAGAACATCAGTTGATATAGATCTGAGGATGATTTCAGAAGGAATGTTGGAATAGTTTCCACTTTAATTATTGGAAATGGATATCTTTTTTTAACGTTAAGGGAGAAAGAAATATAACTGAAAGATTAGTTAGCATTTTTTGCAAAATACCATTCAAATTCCCCATGGAAGGTTATTACATTGATACCAATAGGAATCATCATCCTCTCTCCATCTCTCCATAAATCACAGCTTGGTAAGAAGTTCGAAATTATGAAATGGTCCATACATTAAAAAAAATAAATTGATCTTGTCAAATGCACCTAGGAAGATTCATGCTCGTTATTGACAAAAGTCATAAAAAATTGGTCAGGTCGATTTATGGTAAGCCTAAATATATAATGGTTGTCTCAGATGCCATTTAAGCAGTTTATTTCTTTTAAAATGTGATTGTGGTTATTGAGAGAATTTAAACAATTTGATTTCATTTTTGACTCCTCACCGAAAATCAAATGCAACAATCACGTTAGTTTTGGCCTAGTTTCAGTAAGACTTTAAAGGAATACGTAAAACCGGGTTAAAATATTAGGTCATGTTCATAACATATAAACATATAAAGATAATGTCATAAAGATCGGCTCAGTAAACATGTTTTACTGCAAATTGTGCCCCTACAAAATCATTAAAGTACTCTCACTAAAGATAGGGATAATACACAGCTGGTTCAATGCAACCATTGCCACGACACGAAAGAAGACGCTGAGCCGGAGGGCGGAACCAATGCGTATAAATCTATTCCCTTTGGACATTTACTCACATCAAAGTATTTGCTTATTTTGTTGGTATTGTCAGTCAGCACGTACATATATTAGTTACCAAAATGTACAATAATGATCATTTTCAAATACATTTCCGATGATAAGCATAAGTCACGCATTTATGTTTTGCACAAAACAAAACAAATGCACCCCTCGCATACACGTACACAAACAAGTACATACACATACGCATGAATGTGGAACATACATTTCTTCTACTAAATATAACATAATGTAAAAGGTACCTTAAATGATGAAAATCACTAGATCTTTCAGGAGGACTTGCAAATAACAAATTTTTAATTATATGAACATTTGTTTTGAAAGATTGAAGTATTGTCATAAAGCTTAGGTTTTGAAAGCATCAGTCTGTTTAAGAGATCAATGTACTTTAAATTATTTACCAAAACAATCTACAATAAGGCATTGTTATCCACAAATGAGCTTATACTCAAGTAACAAATGCATTTCTAATAACAGATTATACTCATGGTATAACATGGTTGAACATGTTCGGTTAAGCTGCGATGAATATTGCAATAAAGGAGATAGGACGTAGAATATTAACTGTTGGCACCAAGAACCTGAAATGACGTTTAGTGTTAAAAGTAGAATTCAGAACCCAATAGTATATGTGCAGAACATATATTTCACTAACCTGTAAAGAAAGAAATGTAATAAATATACTGTTATAATTTGCACTTACAACTTGAAATTAGTTTTGTATTAAAGACGGTATGAGAAAAAACGAGCTCTAATAATGTAATAAATTCAAGCATAATTTCAGATCAATTTGTAGTATAACATAATATCAATGTACACGCTAAAGCTGAGTTAGCCACGAATGCTAATTAACATTTTTTAAAAATAAATATCTTCTTTCTAAAGTATTAGACTTTACTATAAGATAGTTATTTCGACTGAATATTTGACGCTTGTCACAGAAAGATAGCAAAGAACTAACAATTTAAATATTTACAAGTTGTGTACTAAAACATTCCTTGCTATATTGTCATTTGTTCATATGGATATAGCATGGTCCTGTTCCCGTATACAGTAAGCCATCTACTTTAATGTTAGAAAAGTTTATCACTGAAAAAGTTATTATGTATTGGTTCACACAAGACCCAAACTGAAGTTAGAAGCGGTTCACTCAGCTTATAATTAAGCAAGATAACCTATGGAAGGCTAACGACAGCCAGGTGGAACGTGGTAGTCTTTAAATCAGGGTGCAAGATGATAAAGCACTGAAATATTGTGAATAATATATGTTTTCGCATCGATCTGTAGAAAGTTTACATCCTTGATATGTTGCTTTTAGTGCTCTTTTCTTAAATACATTTGAGACAAAAAAACAGTGTATGATAAAACAAGAGCCAAGAGCACATACAAATTTCGCCATTCATTGCCTGTGCTTGCACTTGATATGTTTGATACTTTTAGTTTCTACAAATAATTTATTTTCATAATAGATCTACAGATTGCTGTGGAATGCATGACTTCTTAGTTGCCATGTAGATGTGTTAGAAACAAGATATAATGTTTTGATTACATGTTTGTCACCTAAAGGAATTGATTTAAATGATTTAATTAGAATTTTCGTAATGTTAAATGCTGTGAACGACAGGTTTATGTTCTCAGTTGCTTTTTTCATTTGTTCTAATATTTGAGAAAACATTTATTCGTTTCAGCCTCTCAGCACGTCATGCGCCCTCGACTAGTTCCTCCTGTTCATATGGCTACAGCATGGTCCTGTTCCCGTATACAGTGAACGCAACAGCGCCAGGAATCCACCACACATTTTCCTCTTGCAACATAAAATCTATGACAAACTTCCTGTATAGACTGGGGTAAATTATCTTTAACATAAAATCTATGATGAACTTCCTGTATAGACTGGGGTAAATTATCTTCAACATAAAATCTATGACAAACTTCCTGTATAGACTGGGGTAAATTATTTTCAACATAAAATCTATGACAAACTTCCTGTATAAACTGGGGTAAATTATCTTCAACATAAAGTCTATGACAAACTTCCTGTATAGACTGGGGTAAATTATCTTCTTTGATGCAAATGTGTTGCAAATCTGCTAACAAAGTAACGAATAAACATGATACGGTATGTTTTAGAAGTCTTAAAGGATTATAAAATGTTTTATTACCAAAGGTAAGATGATATAGATGATTATATATCATATCAATCAAAGGAAGTTTTTCTTTCTAAAATCTCTATTAAAATTTATTTTGATTTAGAATCGTCATTGTCTCAAATATCAGCATTCTATGGTAAAACATTCGCTTCTAAATCAACGGCTTTTCTCGAAAGGTTCTTATTTTTATGCATGCAGTTATGACTTCAAATGCATGGGTGGGGACAACGTCGTGAATCACGTGACGTCAGATCTCGATAAACTATGTTCACTCGGTTGTGTGTATAATATAAGGGTAAATATAGTTTGGAACTTAAACTTTCAAATAAAAATACTACATATTAGAGCTGTATTGAAATACTCGTAACATAAAATATCTCGGTAAGGCTGGCTACTGAATATTGTCCAAAAATAAGCTGCTAACGTTAAAGCTAATATGACTCCGATATATGATTTTTGCGTTTCAAATTTTGTGCATTTCAGAGATAAGCTTGTCCCTGATAAAGTGCATATTTTGCACATATAGTTTGGTATTAAAAGTGGTAAAATACTTTAACGCATAGCGTACCAAAGGTTTGACTTTTACAGATGTCTTCAACGAATCGAACTTTCTACATTAACTGCTTTATTTTCCGATAGGTTGTTGTGTCATGTCGTACCTGATATATGTGCATTTTCTATTTTTCTATGCACACACACACACACACACACACATATATATATATATATATATATATATATATATATATATATATATATATATATATACAAACATATATATACATATATATACATATATGTGTGTGTATATATATATATATATATATATATATATATATATATATATATATATATATATATATATATATATATATATATATACATATATATATATATGTATATATATATATGAGTCCCTTTTTAGGACAGATAGGTGCACATCTCAGCATTCTTTCACCGATGAGGAGTACGCAGCCTACAGAGCACAGCCTATTGGTGGCGAAGTACTCAGTTTAGATCGGCAATGTCAATTGACCTTTGGGTCGGCTTCACATGCATGCTATGCGGTATGTCCATTTTGTCATCAATTTCTACTACTACTTCTTCTTGTGTTATGTTTTACTCTAACGTTTTACCTCTAGTCTCTTATCTGTTTCTCTTGCCCTTATTTTTCTCTTTATTCTTAATTCCTTTATTACAACATTAATTAATAGCACTAAAATATTGTAGCATTTTAAAGCTTAACTCATACTTAAAATGTTTCGGTAGCATATAATTTATAAAGCGTATATAGTAAAATACTCCTTATTAATTCTAAATTTAGTTATATGTAGTAAACGATCGGCTGATAGTTCGCAAAGTGTGCAGAACGTATTCGATGGGATTAAGATGAAAACATTAACGCAATGGTCATCAATATCTGCTAAAATATTTGGCTTTTAGTTTAGAAGAACGTTTCAGTCTATATCTTTAACGTTTAGTATCTTCAATATCAGAGGTAGGTTCAGGTTTCGTTGCGATTGTAACGTTAGGGAAATGCTAGAAATAAATAATTAGCAAAAACAATTACATCTGCTAAAAGCTTGGATATTTTGGTATCTTTTTTCCATGTAAGACGATCTGGAGGTACAGTTGCAATATAAATGTCTCTCTAGATGGCGCTAAAGGTTCACTCAGAAAACTGCCTAAAGGGATTTTTTTCAGGGTTAGGTCTTCTTGATTCTATTGTGATTTCTAAGCATTTTCAAAAATGACTATGTATCGAAATTGTGCTGCTTGAACCATCATCAATATAGTTATGTACTTGCTCATATATTCGTCTCCCTTCAAAAAGTGACTTAAAGGTTACCCAAAATGACTAATTCAATCCAGGCTGTCCCAGACAAACAATTTATATAGTCCGTAATAATGTTCAGAACGCCATCTGAGAAACCGTTGAATCGTTATCATTCAATACTCAACATAAATGTAGTCCTTCACATAATTAAGTCTAATATGATTTGGAAACAGGAATACCCGAAAAAGCTACGTGCAGTGTTTGGCAAATTACATTACATAAGTCCACTGTATTTTAGATATAAAGTGCTGCTAATATTCAAACGAAGAGGAACAAGACTGGAAAAAAATTAAATTTCTATTGTGAGTTTCTAGAATAAGTCCTCATGGTTTGATATTATGGCAACTGACTCCATGTTTTCCCCACAATATATGTGTGGTACATTTTAAGATGCATCGTATATATTAGGGTTTTCCCCGTATTCCCACTGCGTAAAGCATTAAAATCTATTCATGGAATGTAACCCCCAAAACCTGAGTACCCTTTCTTACTGGAAGTAATTTAGTACCTGTAATTTTCAACAAATTAATGCAGACGATCAAGGACAAACAATGAAACAATCACTACACGTTCGATTAACAGAAATGTAATTTATTCACCTAAGCTTACTGCTTACATTATTAAGTGATGTTCATAATTTTATAATCTGTATTTATAAAATAATATTTAATACGTAGACCGTTTGTAACACTGACGCACCTATTGTTTCCGAAAGTACCGTTACATTTCTAATGTTTCAGCAAACACTATATTCCTGTATGCAAGTAAGATGTTGAGATTTTATAAACTAATGCAAGTATATTATAGCTACAATAAAGGAATGTAAGAAGCAGGTGAAGTTTCTTTCCGGTAAATTGACTGATTTTCAATTCATAGGGAGGTGATATGTGTTACATAGGAATTCTATGCCAGACGTCAACGGGTTGCAGTGGAATCCTTTACCAAGTGCTGGATCATTCCTCATGCCCGGGGATGCTGCATGGGGTAATCGTAACTGTGCTATGTATATATTTTCATTGCAAAGTTTGTTTACAAATGTTTTAGAACATTGATATAACCTTTAATACGGGGCCTTAGTACGGAAATAAGTTAAACAGGAATGCCAATTACGGGGCACGGACACCGGTTAGAAATGTCGCTATACTGCTTTTAATAAGATTTATAAGATGTGTGGTTTATTCCGACTAAATTCAGACTCTTTCACAAGCAAACAAAGACGGAATTGAGCAGGTCTTTACTGAGAGGGGGAAATACTAAATTGTTTGTTTGAATACATAAGGGTCATCAACGTTAATGTCATATTGCGTTTATAATATGACAGTATCATAATTATATAAGACGAATTTCATTTAGCAGATACAGAACATATCAATTGATTTGTATGTCTAATCGCGTTACTTGTTACTTATCTGTCTGTACATTGCTTCAATAGACGCATACATCAAAATAGTCAACACAGAATAGTAAAATGAAAGTCTGAGAAAAACATATCGAATTAAAACTGATATAGCTGACTTTGGAAACTATTAACTATTTGTAAAATCTTTCTTGGTGAAAATTATTGAGATATTTCACTTTTAAGCAAATAAGAGTAGCAATGTATACAATCACAATCACCACCCGATAAACATGAAAAAACTATAAGCATTAAGTTAAAGTCTAAACGTGCCATTGGAGTTTTTTGTTGCTTGACGTGATTTTATCGAGAAGTTTTCTTCCCAAATTACGAAAGTTCAATACGTTATGTATGAAGACGGTTTCATAACATTTATAAATTATGATAGCTGATAAAGCAGACAAGGTGAATTATGTGATGTCTGTTTGGATTTTTTAAGCTCTATTTTCCGCTTGACTGCGCAATATTCGATTTGATATTGGATCGTAATTCTTAAAAATAATTGCATTGTTTTCGGCTAAGAATCATTATGTAGAACATTAATAAAAAATTACCGTGCTACCTATTTTATAAATGAGTATCTAAAAAATCATAAACTTTACGATGGTTGGAGATGATAAACTTCTTTTATCAAATACACAACGATAATTCTTGGTTAGTGTGTGAATTTGGTTTCACCGTGTCACAATTATTGATATCACATGGTAGTTTACAACAAAACGCATGCGTATGAATATGGTTAGTCATAATAGCAAAAAGGTTCCAAAGGTCTAAATTATGTTTAATTAACTCTATCAGACTCCTTCAGAAATTGAGAGAGCCCATGGTCACTTTGACAGTGTGAGGCCTCTATGTATGTCCAGGTTATGTTGAAATTAGGAACGCCAAAACAAGGCTATACAATTAACAATATAAAGATATAAAGACAACTAAAGAGACAACGAAGTAAAAACAAATTTCAGAATTATTTATTAAAAACAACGCTTTTTGAGGCCCCGTGGGAGATTTGATCCTGTCCATATGGCTCACTGGTGCACCCCATCTGATTGGGCCAGAACTCTATTATTATAACTGTGTAAAAAATGTTAAAAAAGGTCTCATGCATTATTTATTAAAAGGACAAAATCACAAGTACGTTATTACCTGTGCAATATGTCCTAGAGTTCAATGTTGCGATACGCCCGGGTAAAACGTGCTCAAATTACACTATTGCAATAATGATAGATGTGATAAGATAGGACTACCTTAAATGCAACAATTATTTACTGTCAAAATACCGTCAATGTCATAAATAAAACACAAAAAATAGAAACAATGACTATTACCGGTAGAACCGCTGTAGACCTCTGCTTATCAAAACCGCCATTAATTGTCATAGGTGACGCTGAATAAAGAGTGTGAAAACCCAAAGTCAGTTGTTTTCGAATACTGTTTGGTCATTGCAGTGTAAACAAAAAGATTGTCGGTGTATGTCTGTTTGTTGACTGTGACAACCTTTAAAGACCTCGAAACTATATTAACTTTAAAAACATCTCATGAGAATTACTAACGCACATACTGACTGAAACACGGACACATACTAAAATCAGAAGGAATGAAAAGGTACATGATCGATATTGAGAAAGTCCCAAATTAGCCAAATAATAGCGAGCATTTTTGACATAGAAAACAAAATTGAAAAATATGACTTGTTCAGTTGCGTCGGTGTTTATGCAAGTGTTATTATCATAATTTGTGACATTTAAAGATGCAGTATAAATAGTATTTATCTCAAATCGGTAAATTCCAATGTTGTATTTATTACTGGCACCACTGGTTTCAGAGTCGCCGGTAAAAGTCCTTATTAGATTCCAGAACTATCCCTTGGTGTTGGATCCATAGTACTATTCCAGATCTCCTCATTTGGCACCTATAACGTTTAGATGATGAACCATTTACAACCGGGTTTGCATGTTTGCAAGGAATTTGGTCCAATCTGTGGCGAGCTGCATGTAAACTAATATTATATTTAGGGAGAAACGATGCACAACAGCACTGCTGCTGGTAATTAGGTTTATTAATGTTCTTGAATGGTACGGAATAAATCTAAAACAATACAGAAAGAATACTTTATATACAGTACTAGGAGTAACTTCGAACATGACAAATAAAACGCACGCCCGCATTTCATACTTGTATCGCAATAAGATACATATTATGTCTTACCAGACTCGAAGTGCAGAATTGTTAAGATTGGAAGAGTGGAATGGCAAGGCTTTTTGTCCAAAGTCGAGAGGAGGAATGCGAGAAGCGTTGGTTAGTTTGGCGGTGAATCGATCTTAGCGCCCCATCATGCACTGCGATAGGTAGCTCACTCAGTTTCACATTCATAGCAAAAACGCACATTGGTCATTACCAATGTCCTTTATATCACAAAGACATCCAACGTAAATATTGGATAAAACTGTAGGTAAGTTAAATATTGCTCGATAAAATGTGATTTGGTGAAGACTTAAATCCTTTAACGAACATTATGGTACATAACATCGGCCCTGGGTCACATGCAGAACACATAGATGGACAGAAGTATTTCATGTGTTTGCAAACTCTTATTAGATTTTAGGATTTACCAACAAATAGATTGAAAACATGTTCAGCTTGATATATTTAAAACACGAGCCCCTAGTAACCAATATTATATAGATATGCATTCGATTGAAACATAATATTAAAACAGAAAAAAGAGATCGAGAGAGAGAGAGAGAGAGATATCGAGAGAGAGACAGAGAGACAGAGAGAGAGAGAGAGAGAGAGAGAGAGAGAGAGAGAGAGAGAGAGAGAGAGAGAGAGAGAGAGAGAGAGAGAGAGAGAGAGAAGCAGATATTTATACATTGTATATTGATACTTTAACAGGGGTGTTTCCGAGGCTTATGCGTACAAACACTGATTTCCCGACCAACTAAACAGGGTCCCATAGCAGCCACAGCTCACCCTACAACATCTAAAGTGGCTTCTTCTACAGCAACAGTTCCTACAGCAATCAAGCCAGCTCCTGTAACAACCACAATAGCCTTATAATAAGTATCGCAGATTTGCTACTCATTATATGCACCATTGGAATGACGCTTTAGTGATGTATGTATGTTCCAGTTCCAGGCACAATTACTTTTCCCTCGAAAGAAGAGTCCAACGTTTTGTGGACATTTCGTCAAAAGCATTATTATTGTGAGGAAGTTCGGTACGTGGAGAACTTGCCCTATCCAGAACTCGCATACAAATGGCACGAGTCGTCGTTGTTTTTAAATGTAATATAAACATTTTGTTCTGAACCCATTTTGACAAAATCTGTGTAAGTCCCATGTGCAAGTGATTGAAATTTATCGATGTTTAAATTAAAGTAATTAAGTTTATCAAACGTACTATTAAGGAGTCGCAGTCATTTTTGAGTAGTTCAGATTGTCAAGGAGATCGTTGAATATCTTTTCCTTGATTGAATATGTTTAGCGCATATCCAAATATATATTTTTCTCATTCTCGTAGACGATCTTTGATTTAATACTGAATAAGCCGATTCAATACTGGTAGGAAAAAGTATTCGTTTTGAACTCTTTACTGTATATCGTTGTTGAACTCTAATATTTAAATGTGTAACATTATATCAACATGCCTACTGGAATAATTCTCATGTTTTTAATCTTGTTCTGTCTTTGAAAAGTAAGAAATTATCTACCAAAATGAAACAACATTAAAGACATGTTTACGCCTTGTATTTCAATGTTTCTAACTTCAAGTTTTATGCACTTTTGATTTTGTATGTAACTGCATCGAATAAATATGAATTTTTCTTCTACACTTACGTTAAAGACTATTTTCCACTCTTTGTATAATAAACCCTTTCTTCACATTCTGCATTCATCTTGTTTGTGTATTGTCGATAATACAAAAATATATTACTTATAATTGAAAGTCTGTGTGGTCAATTAAATTCGTTAGATTTCTTATAACAACATATACCGGAACACCACGAGAACATTTTTTAAACCAATGTTGCTGTTAACTTTCTTGATTGATATATGTATTATATTAAATTTTATTCATTATTGAAGTATTTACTGTCAAACTCGGACCAGGCTGATTTTGTACAAATTACTCACTCATTCGGCCCAACCTCCAAGCTGCTAATTCGGACCATGTGAAGTATTATTCGGTTGAGTCCAGGATTTAAATGAGGCATCTAAACTTGTTTTTAAAGATGATTTTCTCGTTATGTCCTAAGTACGTCGAGCAGTTCAAATAAGCATTTAAGCCAACAAAATCCCGTTAGAACGCATGAAAATATGGTTGTTATATATAATGATATAACGTAATCCAGATTTTTTTGCATCGGCAATTTATTAGCGAAATATTTTATTTTTTCAAACTTATCGTTCAACTTTGTGCAAACTTTAAGAAGTTTATTCTATTGAGAAATAATTAAGTTAATAGTGCCATAAATAGCAAATAAATAATTGACGAGCGTAGTAAAGGTGAGCTTTCAGAAACCGTCCAAATTCTGCACATGAGCTATGCTGTTGAACTCTGTAGTGACCGCATTTGCTGAGTAGGCGTAAATGATGCTTATTTTCGAGTTTAAGTAACATTTGTCAGTGGTTAGCAAATCTCCATGAAAATTCAGTTTACATTGTTCAGTAAGAGAGATGATGCTATAATTAGTTGGCTTATTGACTTCCGGTCAGCATCGATTCAGTCGATTTGGGGTTATAAAAGTCCTTGCAATAAAGTCATCTCATGATTGCTTTGGCTGTTATGTTTGAAACCTTTCATATATTAAACTCCAAACGTCAAACCATGCTTACATTTACTCTATAATTAAAACTATACATCTAATGAGTTGAAGATCACCTCAAAAAAGGGACAGAGAACATTTTTATTTCGTTAAGTACAGAAGCGGAGGTGATCCAATGGAAAAGTTAAAAATTGTATAGACTTGATGAGTTATTAAGTTCAAGAGAAATAACAATAAATAAAGAGGTAACCACCATGTGAAGACATCTCAGAATTAGTATCTATGATGCTTGGGTCGACTTCTCCAGGTGCAGTGAGGCGATTTCTTCTACCACCAAGAGGCAGCTTTTGATACCTGGGATAAGTTCTCCCAGTTTTACACTATTTAGGAAGTTTCATTGGTATATGCGAATACATTTGCAAGTCATTCGTATTAACTGCTTGATAAACAATTTTCTAAGTAGAAAAGTACATCTATGGATGCAAATCCTGACCGATGGCATAATTTTCTTTACCATGGGGAATGTCAAAATATTTGGAAATGTATAAGTCAAGCGCAAAGATCAGTGCCGGATTTAGACAAAGCGGGGCCCTAAGCTATGGGAAGCTAGAGAAACCATATTTAGCATAAAATAAATTTGAGGGGCCCCTTCAGACGGAGTTCTGACTTTGGGGCCGTAAGATGTATCTTCTTTAGCTTATGCCTAAATCCGATACTGGCAAGGATACATGACTCCGCCGTATCATAACATATACAACAGTCACAGTTTTACAGTCTTTACAGTAATCGATTAAACTTCGCGAAACGCTACGATCAAAGACATATAAGACCACCAGAATTACTCATGACAACAACTGATTTTGGGTTATTCAACAATTGTTTTTTTAATAGTAAGAAAAATAGTTACCGATAAACATAAAATGGTTGCTGAAACTCGGCTGATTATGGTAAAGTGTGTACATTCACGTCTGACCTCTTGGCTATTACATTTGATGCATTTGCTAATTTGGCATGATAAAGAGAAGTTTAATAGACTTAGGGTGTTTCAAGAGATTATATTCAATTACCAGATATCATATTCATCGATCCTTATATAAAATACTGGTCTTCATTTGATGTATCACATATACCTTTCGTAGGTCGCAGCCATTGCTATTTATATTTTACCGAGCATAAGCTAAATACATTATAGTACAACAGTACGGAGAGCGATACGAATGACCAAATCGTGGTTCGGCTATAGATTAGGAATAAAGTTTCATTACAGTATTCCTTTTTATGATAATTTCAGCAAATATATCTTTTTGTCTGGAAAAATTCTTTAATTTTGTATAGATTAATAGTCTCAAGACTAGTTAGAATGTTCCAACAATATTCCAATTTATCCAACATTCAACGCTTTTCCAACAGTATTCCAACTTTCAAGGGTTTCCCAACAAATTTCTAACTATACGATATTTAAAGCCCTGAACATTTTAAATCAACAGCCAGAACGCCGGAACCGCTTCCCCCTCCAATTTCAAGTAGTCGTCATATCGGATGCCATCAGAATGGAAACAACTCTTTTCTGTCGAGACAGTCACAGGACAAATTGTCTTCCTTGATCAACGGCAGTCCGTTTAATTCAACATTATCTACTTCAATTCTAAGTGATAAAAGTAGTTTTCCGCCTAAGATTGTGTATTATATGAATAAAGACAACCTTCTCAATAGTAGCCCCCACTATTCACAGCCAGTAATTAATAAAAAGCAGAGTAGGGGTCAAGTCACACAGATACAGAAAGTTATCGATATTCTCCCTTGTATATCAGTGAGTGTAAGTAAAGATAAAGGTCAACCGTGTGAGAAGAATACCTGAATGCCAGACCTGATGCCGGAGTTTGCATCTTTATCAATGTGACGAGTTTCTGTCAATCTAGTTTATTTTTATTTCTTAATATTCAGTTTATTGCTTTGTAATGAAGCTGAATCTTGCATCTTGAATAAATATGTTTAGTATATCTACCAAAGTCTCACTGTCATGTATATAATCCAGTTATTGCATAAGGTGTCTAGGGTTGGTGTACTGAAAGTATGTGGAAGAAAAGTTAAGTATACAACGGCCAAATATACACTATGTAACACATACATAACAGATTCTTGTATATTCCATCGGATGCATTTTATGCGACCTCAACGAAAGTAACACATCTACAATCCTTGTTGTATAACATAAAATAAGTAATGCTATAGTATCGTTGCCTATGAACGTTGTGGCAAGTTAATAACTTTACTGATTTTTTTTTAAACTGGGTATATTACATTATTTAAAAAATAAGTCGTTCAACTACAAGTGAAATAAATTTTATGATTTAATATTAGGTTGAATCGTATTATGAGCAACCTTTCACATTCATTGTGCACATTTTACCAAGGGCATTAAATGCGGCAACATAGCAAATAACTAATGAGCAGACTAGCGAAAACGTATTAAGTTTGTGTTTCTAAACTTTTACCTTTGTACTAATTTTCGTCTGTCATACAGGTTTTCATGGATTTTTTTCAATTCCTTTATATAGACTAAATGAATTTTAATAATGTTTAGCTCTGTAATAACGTAGTTAATTTAAGAAGAAAAGTATTGACTTATTTAATATAATATAATATAATATAATATAATATAATATAATATAATATAATATAATATAATATAATATAATATAATATAATATAATATAATATAATATAATATAATATAATATAATATAATATTAGAAAAAATTATATATAATGGATTATGCATCTACTAAATTTATAGGACAAATTTGACAAAAATACAAAATTGAAGATATTGTTATATTGAAAAAACCATGATTTTTAATGTGTTGTTAAAAGTCAATTTGATATATTGAACTGGAATTCGCCTATGGATATATATATATATATATATATATATATATATATATATATATATATATATATATATATATATATATAATTATGGTTTCAAGACCCAAATAATTAAGGTCTCAAGACTAGGCTATTGCTTCTTTACTCGCTAGATCTGTAAATAATTACCACTTATCAATTATTAACAAACTATGAAACGAATAAGAAAAGTCCCTGCTTGGTAATTAATTAAGCATTAATTTGAAAAAAAATCCTTCTGCTTTCCCTTATATCTCTTTCTGTCACCTTCATACAGTAAGGAAAAAATACTTCGAAAACTATGGAGTGAGAGGGAGAAAGTATTATTACCGTATGAAAACCTTGAGGATTGACTTTTGCAAGTAACCGATAGGAGACAGTCTTTGTAATGGTATATGTACGCCTTCCGTGTTATTTGCCTATCGTGAACTCTGATACCCATGATAAAATAAAGTAATCGATTGGGATAAGTAGAACAAACGACGGTAAATCTCTTGGCAAGCACATGCTATAATCTATTTCATAATTTGATTTCGTTTAATCTACATGAAAACATGAATCATAAACAGAAAAGAAATGACTGAAATTGGAAACTAAAGGATTTGAAATGCTAAAACTCAATGCTGCATGGAAGCAAGCGAGGATATAATATTCCTTATCAAAATAGATTTCGCAACTGTATAGACTTTAATAGATAAAGGCCACTTAAGGGTAAATCGTGAATAAATCTACATGCAAGAGTAACAAAGGAGAATGCTTGTTTTAGTGTCATTAATATGGAGTGATAAATATTTGGTCGGTGCTGTCCAAATCATGCCTACTAGGTCTTCCCAAATTTCAAAAAAAACTTTATATATTGCCGTGACTCATTAGTTGTATTAGTAATAATTTTATCATTAGTGTTCATGAATGCTGAATGCATTCGATTTTGAAAATGAATATATATATATATATATATATATATATATATATATATATATATATATATATATATATATATATATATATATATATGTATATATATATAATTTAAAACAATGAGATCATTTCATGTTAGGTTAAATGTAATGAAAGAATTAGGCATGTTGACTTGTTAATTCTTTCAGAAGGAGATATTCAGAATAAAGATTACGTCGAGATTGGGATTACATCAGCTCAGCAAGCAGAAATGCAAGAAGCGTTTCTGCAAGAAAGTGCCTGCGTCATGTATTGATCAAATTTAAACTATCGTATAATATGCAACATAATGGAGACAACTTGTTCACCTAATAACCACGGTAGGTTCGAAAAGGTAATTTTCATACGTTAAGAGAGGCAACTAAACGTTCGGTAAGTTCTGCACTATCATTTAATAAATGTCATGTGATTTTAAAAGGTAGCATGACCTCCATACAAAATTACACTATCAAAAATAGAATAACGTTTGGAAACTTGAGATAGTCAAACAGATACACGAAAGCGTATCTACATTAAATAATTAGACAAATAACATCCTCTTTTATTGTACAAAGCTAACGTCGGCATTGAAATAATTTATGTATATTTAAACGTATCAAAATACCGTTATAAATATTTAGTGAGTTAAGCGGAAGCAACATTGTGAAGAACATATTTAGCGAACTTGATAGACAACGATATAATAACATAAACATGTGCCAATGAGTGAAAAGCAAGTGTAGAGATAAAGTTTTGAGGTCAGAGTCAACTAACAGCTTAAACCCATCTAAACCACAATATATTAAAGGTATCCAAATATATATCTTTGTTCATTCGACCATTCACATATACATTTAAAGGATGACAAATGCAGGAAAACAACGAAACTACTTTAAAATGAAATTAAAGCTTTAAAAAAGACATCAATCGTTATGGGTATTTCGTAACATTTCGTAATGGTATAGAACTTAAAGGAGAAAATATGAAAATGCATATATGTATAGATTAATGAATCATTTGTGTATGCGTGTAAATTAAGCATGTTTCTTTTTTATTCGAATTATGTTTGACATGGACGTTGTTCCTGCTGAAACTCAATTAGTCATTTTGAGAGGAAGATATAAAAGGCAAGATGAATGAAATTTGTTCCGCCTGTCAAATTTTCTACACCAGTGTTAGAACCAAGAAATATGGGCGTTGGATATTTATAACATTTAAATTTATACGGTAGTTTTTCGCAGAATCATATCACTTGTCCGTGATTGGTCAGATACCGAACATTCCGGCAATATACGAAACTTGCTAATCCGTATGATTTTCCATAGTGTATGCTATTTGAATAAGTAATAGAAAGGAGTGAAGACAACAAGCTTTGTAAAATTTTAAAAAAATATATTGCATTAGAAAACAACTTTAAATAGTAGGAGAAAAGAACTTACAGTTTTACTAATCACAGAAAATATTATTCTAGTTTTAAATTCAGTATAAATTCTGATAAATGTTTTATCCAAGAATTTGGCCGAGCGTTTTTGTATTTCCAAGAAAAAGAATCACTTCACTGTAATAATTTGAAAATAAAAATAAAGCCCAAACCAAACTAGTCAAAATATAATAACAACTTAATGTGTAAATTGTTTGGAGCCCAACTAAAAAACTTCTTTAAAACATTTATACGCTGATTAAGACGCAAAAAAGATTCAAGGATTAGATCATAAGTTCATTCTTCTAGACAAAATTAAAGTTTGTAATAATTGATACATGCTACTTGTCACGTAATCCAGTTATGACCTTGACTTAACGTGATGATTCTTACTCTGAGAAATAAAACAAATAAAAAAAGTTGTTTACCAAAGCTGTCGCTGATTTTGAAACGAGATCAGCAATTATATACAATGTTTCCCGTATATAAGTTATTTACGTCAAATAAATTAAATATAAAAAAGTTAATCAGCTCAAAGAACTCAGCTCAATGTTATATTAGAACAGCATGTAATAGAATTAAAAATATTTAAACTAGCAACAAAAAAACCCCAAAATAATTAAATTAAATATACATAACACGAGTTATGTTGCATATAAATAAATCAACTGAAAATTGAGTCACGATAATTAGAAAAGCGACAAATGAAACTATTGCAGTGTTTTGGAAAGCAATATGGAAGGTTGGCACTGAGATGTGACACGGATTTTCAAACTGATTACAAGCGAATGAAAGCTACACCTATGCTTACATTTCTGAAGAAATTGATTAACAGTTGAAATCGTTCGTTGGCTACAAAAGGTTCTGCTAGGATGCATGTTCCGTAATTAATGGGTTGACCTTCAAAATTATTCTCATACGATTACTTTTATAAAGTGTAGCGGAAAATAAACTATTCCTTTTTATTTTGGTGATTGCAGTCGGTAAGGCGATTATCGGATATATAGTTTTCCTTAATATGTTCTTGATTGTTATCCAAGGGGCGCCTAGTTCTATAGCTCCACAAAAATGCAATTTGTTTGCGGAAATTCTAACTATAGAAAGTGGCACTTACCTTACGGCATGTTATAAAGACCTACAGAAAGATTTCAGTATGCAGACGGCCACCGATACCACCAAGATTGGGTAATATAGTCTTATTTATGACATAAATCAAATTATGTAAGCAAGCATTTGTGCCTGTGTTCATCATATCAGTTCTCTTCAATTAATAATGAATGTGCCGTACCTGCAATTTGTATCAAGTATTCTAGTAGAATGAAATACACAGGTGTTCATGAGGATACCCCTAAATTATACTAAGAAATAAAATAATATGTAAATAACGAAAATTAATTCTCAGAGTATAATTTCTTGCAAGTTTTTTAGACGTGATATATCAATGTAAGTGACTCTAACCGACAATACTTCTCATTATTTTATTTTTGCCACAATATTATGTTTTGCCGATCGTTGAGCTTTAATGTTGTTGTTAGTTCCTTAGATATAATTTTGACATACATGTTATTTGGTTATATACTAATGATACATTAAGAATATCATTGGTTATGTAATGCCAAGCAAATGGGAGCTATTCCTAAGGATGCATTCTGGCACGCGACTTAGTATATAGCCATCGACAATATGATTATGAAGCTGACGCTTATACATATTAACAATTCGTTCCATTACTAAAGATAACCAGAGGAGATAAAAAGGTGAATATAACAATTTGCCACACCCAAATAAAAGTAATATAATTAATGTTTTAGTCCTATCGCTTGCTACATCTTTTCACGATTTTGCCTACGAAAGGTAAAAAAAAACAAGATTGAATGTTGGAAAGAAATAATATTTTGTTTACACATAACTATTTTATTATACTCGACTTTGTTCTTATTTTTTCAGAATACTGACTTATTCAATAATATAGAATACAAATTCAATAACGGAAATATCGAATTTACAAATGAGAAAATAATGTCAAATCATCAAATGTGGTTACAAAGTTTGAAAGCTGTTAACAGTCTACAAGACGCTGATATTATACATATCTCTGAAAATAGTGAAAGTAGAATGAAAGAAAGAGTAAATTGATCAGGTGTTGTTCTTGTTGTGGTTCTATAATTTATTTTAGGAATCCTTAAGGATGTTTGAATTTTTATGTTGTACATTATTTGTACATTTGAAATACTTTTGTACAAAATATTCGTGACTTATTATAACGTCTTTCAGACGGAAATAATAAATTACGACTAGGAATCCATGACAGCAGCTATCATGTTTAGAGTAGCAATAAGATTAAAAGAAGATCTAGTTTTGCTAGTTGAGCAAATATCTAAAAAGGTTTCTCAAATAAACTCGCCACAAGATTGCATGATTTGGAAACATTCAATTGTATCATAGGAAATGTGCCAAGCATGAACAGAATCTATAGTGTGTATTCGGTCCTAGAGATATAGAGAAATATCTACTCATTTGATATAATATCATGCATATGTAAGTGACGCAAGAAACAGCATCTGTGATAGTTACGACATCGATGATTTGCTTGTTTAAAAAATTTCCTAGTATTATAAGCATATTGTTTTCATACCATTTCATACTACAGTCTTAATAAGATGATATATACCTAACCTGTGAAGTTACTCAGACTTCCTGTTATGGAACTATCAGTATATACTATTACAATTTCCGAAATTTCTCTTCATCATTTACTTCTGTTTTATATCATACTAAAATTGTTAACGTTAATGCAAAATATTTTGAAAGTGTTTAATTTTGATATACTTTGTTTCATTATTGCATGACTGTAGCATTTAACGCGATGTCGATTCGTATTTGTTAAATAAATGTTCGATATTGGGATCAGGTATTCTTACAGTCCTGCTTAAATATTGTAACATTGAAAGACTTTTAAGATTTGTTACAAGGCAATATTATGACGCTGATTTTAAATTTTGGGACACATTATCTGAAACTGAAATTTGCGTCACTATTTTCATTGGTAGAAAACCCCCGACTCCAACTAAAGTGAGCTTATTAGTATTAGAACACAAAAATAAAATCAATATTATTTTTGTTTAAGATAGGTTTTATAGCTAGCAATTCTTTCCCTATGACTTTATTAAAACCTAGGCATAAAAGAGCAAAATTCTAATATAACTAAAATTTTGAAATTACTGTGACAACATATTTTGGTATGCGGTCAATCCTATTAATTAATGAGACATTTTTCTCCAATAATACTGAGGTGTTCGACACCTTCAAAAAAATTGAAATGTGACTAAACTTTCAGTCTTAACATTGTAAATTTATGGCAAACATAGTTTACATATAACTCTGTTCAACTCAGAAATTTAATAAGGAGTTACTTAAGATTGATTAATTATAACCAAAGTCCGTACATTGTACTAAAAGCGGTTTAGTTGTTTCAAAAGAAATTTGAGGGATTTTTTAAAATAAAAAACTTATTACTTATTGTAATACGAACACATTGGTTTCTTTAATAAGAGAATACAGACCGCTCGAGAATTTTATTCATGAATTAAAATGATTTCGACAAAGCTATACGTGATGTATGATTATAATCCTTAACAATATTGAAAATATTAGTTGCGCATTGACCATTATGTACTGAAACTTAACGGTCACATGTAAAATTTTGATTCAAAGGTTTTCGTTTGTGCTTGTGTTTGGCTATATTGTTCTGCTTGATTAGGAAATTGATGTTTGATTAGTTTAATCCACGTGTGTCAAGATCAGTGGAAATGTGAAATTCCTTAACATACACGTATTTCGTCAAACGATGTTTAAATTCAAATTTAACTCAGACCTTTTACACCATTTTATGCTATTGTCTGGACGCTTTTTGTCGTGCAGAGAAACATATCGATTTATTAATATTTGCTCTTATACGAATTGTAAATAAAGTAAATAACCATCTGTTTTTTTATTTCCATTCCGATGCCGTTAATAAAAGTATTATCAAACTTTCATTCTGTGATTGCGCATAGATGTACCTCTTTCTCTGTGTGTTAGTGGGTGGTTACATTATGCATGTTTTAAAGAAGTTTGAACTATTTTACTGAATATTGTATGACCTGTCTATTTGTAACCTTTGATGCAACGAATGTCACTTTACACATCCTTTAGCAGCAAATTTATCTGCTATCATGTCATGACCATTTAATTATCATGGTCAGGAATTGTGCAGACCTTCGACCACAGATATTTTTCTTTTCTTTGATCTTGGATACATGATATTTTTTTTCCAAATACTATTATTAAAATAATCAGTTGCTGTGTTTCTATAAATTTGAGAAAGATATTCTTCAGATACTGACAAACGAACGTAAACAATACAGTATCAGGCCCTTACTCCAGAACATTAATTTCTTATCAGCACAGATTAGTTACCATGCGGTGTAGTTCAGATTGGAAGTTTACACTACTTGCTTCCGCATGATATAATCTTCCTTTGTCAGAGTGCCGGAAATACCAAACGAAAATAAAATCTAAACCATACGCATCCCGTCAGCTGACTCGCTCAGTTATATATCGAATATAATTATCTAAGTGATTGTCTCACTTTTGTGTTGAATATTCATTTTCTATTTCTGAATACTATTTGCAATGCAATATTTCGTGAGATCAATGATTTGACCATGCAGTGGAAACGATAAGCTATATCGGTTGGTTGGTAAAGCGTGACCTTCAAGATTGAATCTAAAATCAACATACTATTGTGCACCCATAGCTACAAATTGTTACACATTTTCAAACACTTTTAGTCCTGATCAATATAACTTATGAGCATCAACATTTCTCCAAAGCACAAAAACTCAAATACAAACAAAAACACAGACATAGACGTTGAGGTCACAGCAAAATCATTAAGACGTTGGGATCGTCTCAACCTCGGTCATCATGCTGCATTCATTTATAAAGTGTAAATTCTCCGACACTAAAGGATGTGTCAAGTGACACATGTTCCTTTAATAACTACGAATAATCAGGCAAAACCATATTCAGTAACATAGTTGCAACTTGTGTAAAACATGCGTAATATGCCCATTAACCCACATACACAGGAAGTCGTAAATTCATGCACATTCACAGATGGAAAGTTCGATATGATTAATGAAAAGAATCTTTAGTATTTTTCAATACTTTTATTAACGATATTGGTGCTGGGAAAAACCCAGATGAATATTTAGATGTATATGCAAGCTAATGTTAACAAATTTAGATGTTTTTCTCCAAGACAAAATTCTTCCAGAGAATTGCATATAAAATGGTATAAAATGAGATCAATTTGAATTTAGAAAATAAGATAAATTTGAATTTAAAATATTGTTTAAATAAATACGTGTATGTAAAGAATTTTACATTTCATCTGATCTTGTCACACATGGATAAAAGTAATCACACATCAATTTCCTAATCAAGCAGATTATTATGGCCAGTAAAATATGGTCAACGAGCAATCAAGACTATCCATATTGTTAAGAATTCAATATATATATATGAAATCTAACAAATTATACATTACGTATAGTGTTGTCGAGCTCACTTAATTTCATGAATATAATTTCCGGACTGACTGGATTCTCTAATAAAATAAAACAACTCTGTATCAAGATTAGCTGTGAGAAATAAGCTTAAAAACCTTTTTGATTATTTTTTTAAAAACCAAACTACTTTTAGTGCGATGTATGGACTTTGATTGGAATTAAACAGTCTTAAATAACTTCTATTTAAAGTTTTTAGTTACCGGTAGTTATATGTAAACTATGTTAATTATAAATTTATAACGTTTAGAATAAACGTTCAGGCATATTTCTTGCTTTATGAAAGTGTCGAACACCTCTGTAACTATTATTAGAAGAGATAGGTCTCTTGGTATAATAGGATAGATCGTACATCAAAATACGTTGTCACAGTAATTTCAGAATTTCATATCGTACATCAAAATACCTTGTCACAGAAATTTCCGAATTTGAGATCGTACATCAAAATACGTTGTCACAGTAATTTCAAAATTTCAGATCGTACATCAAAATTCGTTGTCACAGTAATTTCAAAATTTCAGATCGTACATCAAAATACCTTGTCACAGTAATTTTAGAATTTCATATCATACATCAAAATTCGTTATCACAGTAATTTAAAAATTTCAGATCGTACATCAAAATACGTTGTCACAGTAATTTCAGAATTTCATATCATACATTAAAATACGTTGTCACAGTAATTTCAGAATTTCATATCGTACATCAAAATACGTTGTCACAGTAATTTCAGAATTTCAGATCGTACATCAAAATACGTTGTCACAGTAATTTCAGAATTTCAGTCAAAGTTGCATTTAGGTTTTTATGCATGTTTGATAAGTGAGAAGACAAGGATTGTTAGCGATAAAACTTATCTTAAAAGTCTTATATTTCTCTGTTCTTCAACTAACAAACTCTACTGATTGTAGATAAGACCTGCAAAGGAGATTTTCACAGCTTTCCAGAAGATATATGACTTGTTCATGCTTTGATCAAGAATATTGAAGAATGACCAATAAAATTGAACGCTATTGCTCATACAATGATTTCGTTTCGTTTTGGAAAGAAAATATTCAATAATATGCCGAATAATAATAATAATAATAATAATAATAATAATAATAATAATAATAATAATAATAATAATAATAATAATAATAATAATAATAACTATCACCTGTGACGTCCTTGCTGTATGTTTCCCTGGAATTTGTCCGGTTTGTGGATTAATAAAATGGATTAATCATCATGCAGCAGAGGACTATGCGTTTGAAAATTTCAAACACCTCAAATTTACCAAGTCAAAACCAAGATTTGAGCCATCGAGTATACATTAAATATGTTTTTAGTTGAGTCTCTGAGTCTATATTTTCTTAATAATAATAATAATAATAATAATAATAATAATAATAATAATAATAATAATAATAATAATAATAATAATAATAATAATAATAAACAACTAATAGAGTAGTGTTATAACCATCAAATAATTTATGGAACGTTGTTATAAATACGTTGTTAGAATGGCTCTATCAAACAGCAACTTTTGTTTAAATTTTGTTTAGATGTCGCGTGTCATCGACGGATGTAGTTTTTGTTAAATAACCAATTTTAGAAACATTAATAAACTGTGTGGACAATTTCATTTTAAAATATTTTTGAATTTACAAAGCAAGCTGCGGATAAATTATTTGTTGTCAGCCTAAACTATGCTATGCAATGTAAATTGCTTAAATCGTCTACTTTGTGTTAATATGACCAGTTTACCTTTCTGGGTGTATTGGTGTTGTAAGATAAATGTGGTAAAGATATAATTTTTAATAACATATAATCTATATCAATACAATTATACTTATTAAAAATAAAATTTATTTGATAATTTGGACGTATTATCAATTATCAGAATTACAATGAATGCAAGCAATCTCTTTGGACTGAACCAGTGGAACACGTTACTCAGCGCAAAGTTGAAGATTAGACAACACTGTTAGAAAGTGTCAATACAGTTTCCATAAAATTAATGACATTTGGATGTTTCATGTGCATACTACCTTTCCGAAGTTCTACATAACTGTGTAATCGTAAAAGCACGCAAAGTTTTTATCACAAAGTATTGACGATTTGCAAACCTGAAAGTCTGTACAATTTTGTCCTACAAACTATATAAGCAGCACATAGATCAAAGAAGAACTATACAAATCATCGCATCAACAGGTATTTTACTACTCATTTGGAGCATGGTTGCAATTAGTGATTATCTCCGCAGCATCTACGATTATCTACGTTGGGTGTGTTCTGTCAGTCATTATCTTATATTAATGTGGTCATTATTATAATGTTAACCACACAGAAAGATATTCTGATCATCCACAACTGTCCCACAATAACCAACAAGATATACCTTTATTTTTCTCTATCAGAGGAGCGATAATATATGCCTTTTCGCATTAGAGGATATTTTCAATACATACATACATACATACGTACATACATACATACGTACATACATACATACATACATACATACATACATACATACATACATACATACATACATACATACATACATACATACATACATACATACATACATACATACATACATACATACATACATACATACATACATATATACATGTGACTGTGTTCGTCTCCTATTTGATCAATCAATGAAAACGCTTGTAAATTATACTCGTTATCATGTCTCAATATGACATTTTTCTCCGCTTAAATGAGTCAATAATCAAGGCTTGCTGTTGATGACTTTTCTTTGATTAAACGTTCTATTACATTCATAGAAAATTTCACCCTAAAAGGCTAAGGCTATTAAATGAGCGTAGCTGAGAAACGTTTTTATGTAATGATTAACATCAGTTTTGCATGACCAAGTTTCTGGGTTCATTAAAGACACATTCGGAAGGTGATTTACCAATTGCAAGAAGGTTTTTGCTTCGGGAAGTGCCTGTTTTATCAAAGCTATCGTAATCTTCAGAATTAGTGTAGGCGTATTTTACGCACCCTTTGTTTTGTCTATCATTAATTCTGAAGTTTTTAATTGTTTTGTCTATCACTAATTCTGAAGTTTTCAATTTCTTATTTGAAAATTGTTTTTGGTTCAAGTTGCTTGGATAAATATGAGAGTTGATATATTTTGGCGCCAGGAACATATTTCATTCTAGGCGTTTGAATAGTGGTATTTGGGATGCTGAAATGATTACAATTTAAATAGTCGGTTGCTACTACCTCTATGCAAAATTTAAATAGTCGATTGCTATTACCTCGATGCAAAATTTAAAAAGGGACATGTCATCATTCTAATTTTGACTTCTCATGTGCGTCCTCGAGGTTGTATTGTTTCAAGGTCAAATTCCATTAAAAAGTCCACACATTAAGCTCGATCTCGCACAAAATCTGTGTAGGTTTCTGAGGAGCTCAAGAGTTAAAAGTACTAAATGTCAATGCTGTTAGATGTATTAAAGGAGGTATCCATGTGTTATGGATATGCAATTTAATTGCTTGTGTGTTAGTTTTGAAGTTTTTTTATACTTTTATTTCATTATATGTTATTGTAATGATAACTTTCTACAATGGATTTGACATTATTCCAGAAAATTTAGTTCAATTCTGTATGTCCTGATAAGCGGGTAGCAGTATAAACGTTGTATCTTAGGTGAAATAGAGTCAGAACAAATTTCAATTTATATGTAAACAACTTTTTATTATTCAATCTTATAATAAGATTTCTTTAGTAGAGTCAAGTCCGTGCATGGAATACGTTATAGACGGCTTGAAAATACTTCTATGCCGCTTGAAAAAAGTGATCACGTAACCCTATCAGGTTATCTATTTTGCGTTTTATTTATTCTTAAAACACACATTACTCTTAGCACACGTTATTATAGTGATTTTGGCCATTCTTGAATTTAACATTTGAAAGCTCAAAAGTAATTTTGTTTGAGTTCAATTTTTATTTCAATTTAATTTAAAATAATTTATTTTCCATGGAAATTTCTAAACCTCATCGGAATTCTTGGAGAAAAGCATTTATTGGAAATTATTCAGAATTCTAATCTGGAATATTATTCTCGGGTATTCAACAAGGAACTCTTGATAAGTCGGGAAAAAGCAGGTCATTGAAGACGTCATCGCATTCCATTTTGGAACTTTATCGGGATTCGAGCTGTGATTCAGTTCAGACATTTTATTGATATGACTTATATTTATTAATTCTAGGATTAGCTTTTAATTAGATTCATAAACCGTTAAGTCAATTTTCTTATTTTTGCCTTTTCCTATGGAAACAAATAATTTTAGTAAATTTAACTAAGCTTGTTGGCTTCACTCTTTTATTTGTTACTTTTGTACGAGCCTAGATATAAAACACTTGGAGAGACGGAGTAGCTTTTCGAGAAAAGCTTCTTTTAATTGTCTGTCTGGCCGAGTGTATGATACATGTTTTGTTAGTATGAGGTTGTGATATACAAAGTACAAGGATATTGTTATATTAAACTGGTGAAAACCTGTTAGTAAATGTGATATTTGTGTTAGAACTATTGCAAGTGCATTTTGTAAATACTCTTTGTATATTTGTCTTAAAATCCAATGAGTAGAAAAGTGTCACTTTCAGTGTGCAAATCTTAGCCAATAGATTTTGTAACCTGATTGCACACATTCGAAAATTTATTGGCCGAATTTTGTTTGTACATCTTTCTGGACCAGTGATGTGCTTTAAAACGAATCTGTCACGCACAACCTAAAGTTATTCCCAAATATTTAATTTCACCCAACGTCTCATATATAAAAGTTCAATAGTGCTTCCTCATTCTGTTTTTAATTATAGGCGACAACATGTTTGCCGCTCTTTTCAGTTCCGCACTTGGATATCAAGGCAAAAGAAAATTATGGAGGTGATATAATTTCTATTTGATTTTCAGGCTGCACTTTTTACTCTGAGTTTCCTATGCGGATTATTGTCTTATAAATTCTCGACCAATACTGTTGGTTCTTTCTGCGGATTTCCCTGTTTCGTCCAACTTTTGCAGCTTTGTGATTTCTTCTTCTTCTTCTTCTTCTTTTTCTTCATCATCATCATCATCATCATCATCATCATCATCATCATCATCATCATCATCATCATCATCATCATCATCGTCTTCTTCTTCTTGTTCCTCTTCTTGTTCTTCTTCTTGTTCTTGTTCTTCTTCTTCTTCTTCTTCTTCTTCTTCTTCTTCTTCTTCTTCTTCTTCTTCTTCTTCTTCTTCTTCTTCTTCTTCTTATCATTATTATTATTATTATTGATATTCATTTTATCATAATCATTATCAATGTTTAGTAGCAACTATATTAATATTTTTTTTCTTGCAACATATTCTAATATTTATCCAGTAAAACAGATTTTGGATTTTTTTTCTTGCTTGTTTTTGTTGGGTTTGGTTGGGAGTATTTCAATAACACTCATTAACAATTTGTTAGATTGTGATATTTATAAAGACTAATTGATATATATATATATATATATATATATATATATATATATATATAATATATATATATATATATATATATATATATATATATATCGTGCATTTATATAGATTCAACTATACAAAGTCATATATTCATGTATATTAGGGACAACATTTATTTTTAAAAATTAGAATTAAGTGGGAATTATTACACGCTGTTTCGAAGTCATTGATAAGACCGCAAAGTATTTGCAATAAGCAATTTGCTTTCAGAAGACTGGAGTTTCTGTAGTGTCATATGGACTACAGTTTTCTTCTGCAATAAAGAGGCAAAACTTGCAATGGACTGTTATGTATCCACTTGTTTGATTTAATGCATGATTTACTGCGTAGGTGCAAAACTAGTGAGATCTAATTTTCACGATCTTTGTCTAAATGTTCATGCCATTAAATTATGTGTTTTCCATTCATCGTAGTTTTATTTGTAACATCTGCGTTACTTAAGTTGAAATACAGCCAATCATTTTTGAAAGGACTTAAAAATCATAAAGAATAAATAATGTTTTCTGTAAATTAATTTGCCTGTACAGTGATAAAGCCTCGGGAAATATATGCGTAGGAGATGTCGATCCCACATTGGTTTTTACTATTTATGTTGTATATAAGCATATGAGACCAATATTGTGTCAAAAATTCTAAACTTTTGCTATAGAAAACAGGAACACACCAAAATATTGCATACAGTTTTTGAGTGCAATATTAATAGAAGATGAACATTATCAAAGGTTCGCATTGAAACTTGTCACACTTATTTTCAATGTTATACATCAACACTCAGTTAATTCAGCAAAGTTCTTTGCAATATGTCGAACAGTCATATTGAAAGTATATTCGAGACAAGGAAATAAAGTTTCAATAAGTGTGCTGGATAAAGAATATTATGGTTACAATTGTTTAATCGCTTGAACGTTTTGCCTCTTGTTAGATATCTGAGGAAAATTGCTCAATATTTGAAGTCATCCGTTGCCCACGATTTCCAATAAAACAAAGCTTGCTGCCTAGCTATTGGTCGTTTAATTAATATATTGATTTTAAACACTGGCATTACACTGTTACAGATTAGGTATAACGTTGAGCTCTAATTCAACTAAACTTATTCATTTTTGCAATTTCAGTTAGCAAAGTGATTTTAAGAAGCATAGGTTTCCTTACCGTGTGCATGATAGTCACCCAAGGAGCACCCAAGTTTTACAAATCATGCAGTGACGCCACTTGTTTGCGGCCATTCTAATTACACCAGGTGGATTTTAACTTGCGGTGGTGCTTGCACACCGGAAAAAGATTCCGATACTCAGATGGCCAAGATTAGCGAGACGTTGGGTACCATACGTATGCATATGGAGGAAGCACATGACATGACAGAGCATTTGAAAGAGAAATATGTAAGTCTTTCTGCGTTTTTTCATCATTGCTCAGTCAATCCTTTTATTATTATTATTATTATTATTATTATTATTATTATTATTATTATTATTATTATTATTATTATTTATTGTAAAACTAGTATTAGCGGTAATGATTTCACAAATTTGTCTATTTTACTTTCTCAGATAAAGAACATCACTAAATAAAATCAGAATGTTGGTTGTGGCTGCCGTGGCTTTGTTGGCCATAGTGTTGATTTAGTATTATTTTAAGACATGTATCTATTTTATTGTACCTAGTTAGCAAATATTACATCATTTGACGTATTATAGTTAAAAAGTAAGATAAATGATCGAGGGGAAATTCCTATAGTATACAATTAAAGGGATTAATGTTTCAATTAAGAAAACTTAATTCGTAAAGTATTCTTTCCACCGATTATTTGAATGTAATCTTTAATGGTATAGATGACGATAATACTTTTCAGTTTTAATTTTCCGCCAAAATAGTGTACTTACATTGATTATTATGCTGTTTCGAGGCTGTTGCACGTCATTTTCCGTCAACGTGAATACCACAACCGCCACCCCACTCCCCAAAAAGTAAACTTTTTTTAGCTTTTTATCCTGCTTCAATAAGTTTCATTTTCCAACAGTTACCCCGAAACTTTGATAAAACTATTATCATGCTAATAAAATCACAAAGACGTTGTTCGTAGAAGTTAGAATGGAGTTGGTAACTGTTTACTTAAGAATATTATATCTTGCCATAGATTATTTCTTATTTTCAGAAGAGATATCACATCTGTAACACAGACATGGTCACTCAAATTGAACGTGAAGAAAACCACGTGTTCATGACCGGGAATATTGATTTCATAGATGAAGTAAAAAGGTCAAATCATCAAATGTGGAAAGACAGTTTGAAAACCTGTAATAGAGTATAAAGAGATGATCTTATACAGATAAAATTTATAGCATAAGTAACAGTAGTATTAAGCAGAGGATTATGTTGTATTTTTGTTGTGGAACTAGAAGTGTTTGTTTTAAATATAAAGAAAATTAATGATAATATTTATTTTCTTTAATTAATTTGATTCACTTTTTTTTCTTCAACAGAATATTCATGACTTTTCATAACTTCTTTCAGACGGAAATAATAACGGCAAACTACGATTCCATGGTGGCAGCCATTATGTTTGCAGAACAAATAAGATTTAACGAAGACTCTTCCCAGGTTGACAGAGATATGAGCGAAGAACTCAAGAGACTCTCAGATAAACTCGCCACCATTTTATGTGCGTTCGAAAGAATCGAGTGCATCAGTGGAAATATGCCCAGTACGAAGCTTACGTGCCAGAGTACGGTTTCAAAAATGATTGAGTTCTGGAAAACAGAAGAATATAGAATGCAAGCGGAATATTGGATCCTTAGAGATATACAGAATTATCTTGCGGCATTAATTTCAAAGTATCAATTGATACCATACGTATGCATATGGAGGAAGCACATGACATGACAGAACACTTGAAAGAGAAATATGTAAGACTTTCTGCGGTTTTTTATCATTGCTCAGTTAATCCTTATATTATTATTATTATTATTATTATTATTATTATTATTATTATTATTATTATTATTATTATTATTATTATTATTATTATTATTATTCATTGGAGAACTAATATTAGCGGTAATGATTTCACAAATTTGCCTATTTTACTTTCTCAGATAAAGAACATCACTAAATAAAATCAGAATTTTGGTTGTGGCTTGCGTGGCTTTGATGGCCATAGTGTTGGTTTAGTATTCTTTTAAGACATGTATCTATTCTATTGTACCTAGTTAGCAAATATTACACCATTTGACGTACTATAGTCTAAAAGTAAGATAAATGTTCGAGGGGAAATTCCTATAGTATACAATTAAAAGAATTAATGTTTCAATTAAGATAACTTAATTCGTAAAGGATTCTTTTCAGCGATTATTTGAATGTAATCTTTAATGGTATAGATGAAGATAATACTTTTCAGTTTTAATATTCCGCCAAAAAAGTGTACTTACAAATAAGAACAAATAAGATTTAACGAAGACTCTTCCCAGGTTTACAGAGATATGAGCGAAGAACTCAAGGGACTCTCAGATAAACTCGCCACCATTTTATGTGCTTTTTTTTTTTTTTTTTTTTTTTTTTTTTTTAAGTTTTTTTTTTTTTTTTTTTTTTTTTTTTTTTTTTGGTTTTTTTTTTTTTTTAATAAAAAAAAAAAATTTTTTTTTATAACATTTTTTTTTTTTTTTTTTTTTTTATTTTTTTAAAAATTTTTTTTTTTTAATTTTTTTTTTTTTTTTTTTTTTTTTTTAAATTTTTTATTTTTATTTTATTTTTTTTTTTTTTTTTTTTAATTTTTTTTTTTTTTTTTTTTTTTTTTTTTTTTTTTTTTTTTATTTTTTAATTTTTTTTTTTTTTTTTTTTTTTTTAAATTTTTTTTTTTTTTTTTTTTTTTTTTTTTTTTTTATTTGTTTTTTTTTTTTTTTTTTTTTTTTTTTTTTTTTTTTTTTTTATTTTTTTTTTTTTTTATTTTTTTTTTTTTTTTTTTTTTTTTTTTAAATTTTTATTTTTTTTTTTTTTTTATTTTTTTTTTTATTTTTTAGTTTTTCGAAAAATCATGGCAATTCCAAAATCGAAGAAATTTCAATTATAGTTGAAACGAAAAACGCATTTGATTTTAGGATAACAAATTTTGCCTTTTTTCCAGTCATTGTAAAAATTTTTTCCCGGGTTTTTAAGAGCCCAAAACGATGACATTTACAATAGGTACTCCCTAAAATTCCAATATCAAATACCCGTTTTTCTAGAATTATTTTTCCGTTAATTTGATACCCCTTTAATGTCAAAAATTTTTAAACATCATTAAATGATTTATTTTTATATTTTGTTTTTTTTTTGGGTTTTTAATTTTAAAGTAAATTTACAAAATTTAAAAAAAATTCCAATTATTTCAAATTTTTTGCCCTTTTGTTTTAATTAAATTTAGGCAAAATTGAAATTTTTCATAAAAAGTAACGTTTATTTGCATTCAATTTCCAAAATTAAAAAAATTTTGGGTTCAAAAGTAAAAATGTTTTCATATGGCGAATTTTAGTTTCATCCACAATTAAAATGAAATGTAATTTTGATATTGTTGATTTTTACCTCTATTTTAAATGCTTGAATGCTTCATCCTTCGAAATATCATTGCTATACAACAAAAAACGATGTGCATGGTTGTTATGTCTACTTTAAATACCTAAAGATGTTCTCTAATATATTCTAATCGTTTTATTTACAGTTCTCTGTACCATCTATTTATTCCTAAGGTATATGACAATTTGTTTGCATTATCTCGTATAAAGATTGTAAAAAACCATGCCTATTTATTATTACTAATTTCGAATCCATTAATAAGGCGTTTTATTGAGAATAAACTACGTTTTACGTAAAATATATCGATGAAGTCCTTTGTGTTTGTGTATGAATGTATGTATGCCTGTTTTGGTTTGGCATAATATAGTTCTAAAAATCACTGACCTACTCCTTGGAGTTATATATATATATATATATATATATATATATATATATATATATATATATATATATATATATATATATATATATATAGGTTATAGCATATATATGACATACGTTATAGACGGCTTGAAACTTTTTTTTATGTCGCTTGAAAAAAGTGATCACGTAACCCTATCAGGCAATCTATTTTGCGTTTTATTTATTTTTGAAACACACATTACTCTTAACACAAATTATTATAGTGATTTTATCCAGTCTTGAATTTAGCATTTGAAGCTCAAATGTATTTTTGTTTGAGTTGAATTTTTATTTCAATTCAATTTAAAATAATTTATTTTCCCTGGAAATTTATAAACCTCATCGGAATTCTTGGAAAAAGACATTTATTGGAAATTGTTCGGAATTCTAATCTGGAATATTTATCTCGGAAATTCAACACGGAACTCTTGATAAGTCGGAAAAAAGCAGGTCATTGAAGACGTCATCACATTCCATTTTGGAACTTTATCGGGATTCTAACTTTGATTCAATTAAGACTTTTTATTGATATGACTTATATTTATTAAATCTAGGATTAGCTTTTTATTAGATTCATAAACTTTAAGTCAATTTTCTTATTTTTGCCTTTTCCTGTGGAAACAAATAATTTTGGTTATTTCAACTAAGCTTGTTGGCTTCATTCTTTTCTTTGTTACTTTTGTACGAGCCTAGATATATAACGCTAGGAGGGACAGAGTAGCTTTCCGAGAAAAGCTTCTTTTACTTGTCTGACTAGCCGAGTGTATGATACATGTTTTTTTAGAATGAGTTTGTGATATACAAAATACAAGGATGTTGTTATATGAAACTGGTGAAAACCTGTTAGTAAATGTGATATTTGTGTCAGAACTATTGCAAGTGCGTTTGTTAAATACCCTTTGCATATTTCTCTTCAAATCCAATGAGTAGAAAATGTGTCACTTTCAGTGTGCAAATCTTAGCCAATAGATTTTGTAACCAGATTGCACACATTCGAAAATGTATTGGCCGAATTTTGTTTGTACATCTTTTTGGACCAGTGATGTGCTTTACAACGAATCTGTCACGCACAGCCTAAGGTTATTTCCAAATATTTAATTTCACCCAACTTCTCATATATAAAAGTTCAATAGTGCTTCCTCATTCTTTCTTTTTAATTATAGGTGACAACATATTTGCCGCTCTTTTCAGTTCCGGACTTAGATTCCAAGGCAAAATAAAATTATGGAGGTGATATAATTTCTATTTGATTTTAGGCTGCACTTTTTCCTCTGAGTTTCCTATACGGATTATTGTCTTATAAATTCTCGACCAATACTGTTGGTTCTTTCTGCAGATTTCCCGGCTTCTTCCTACTTTTCCAACTTTTTGAATTCTTCTTCTTCTTCTTTATCATCATCATCATTATCATCATCATCATCATCATCATCATCATCATCATCATCATCATCATCATCATCATCATCATCTTCTTCTTCTTCTTCTTCTTCTTCTTCTTCTTCTTCTTCTTCTTCTTCTTCTTCTTATTATTATTATTATTATTATTATTATTATTATTATTATTATTATTATTACTATTGATATTCATATTATCATCATCATTATCAATGTTTAGTAGCAACTATATTAATATTTTTATTTTGTTGCAACATATTCTAAGATTTATGCAGTAAAACAGATTTAGGACCTTTTTTCTTGCTTGTTTTTGTTGGGTATTGGTGTATATATCGTGTATTTATATAGATTCAACTATACAAAGTCATATATTCATGTATATTAGGAACAATTTTGTTTTTTAAAAAAAAGATTTAAAGTGGAATTATTACACGCTGTGTCGAAGTCATTGAAAAGACCGCAAAGTATTTGCAATAAGCAATGTACTTTCAGAAGACTGAAGTTTCTGTAGTGTCCTATGGGCTACAGTTTTTTCTGCTATAAAGAGGCAAAACTTGTAATGGACTGTTGTCTAGCCACTTGATTGATTTAATTCATGATTTAGTGCGTAGGTGCAAAAATAGCAAGATCTAATTTTCTTTATCCAAATGTTCATGCCTTTAAATTAGGTGTGTTCCATTCATCGTAGATTTATTTGTAACATCTGCGTTATTCCCGTTGAAATACAGCCAATCATTTTCAAAGGAATTAAAAATAGGAAAGATTAAATATTTTTTTCCTGTATATTACTTTCCCTGTACAGTGATAAAACCTCCGAAAATATAAAAGTAGGAGATGTCGATCCCACATTGGTTTTTACTATTTATGTTGTATATAAGCATATGAGACCAATATTGTGTCAAAAATTCCAAACTTTTGCTATAGAAAACAGCAACACACCAAAATATTGCATACAGTTTTTGAGAGCAATATTAATAGAAGATGAGCATTATCAAAGGTTGGCATTGAAACTTGTCACACTTATTGTTAATGTTATACATCAACACTCAGTTAATTCAGCAATGTTCTTTGCAATATGTCGAACAGACCTATTGAAAGTATATTCGAGACAAGGAAATAAAGTTTCAATAAGTGTGTTGGATAGAGAATATGATCGTTACAATTGTTTAATCGCTTGAACGTTTTGCCTCTTCTTAGATATCTGAGGAAAATTGCCTAATATTTGAAGTCATCCGTTGCCCACGATTTCCAATAAAACAAAGCATGCTGCCTAGCTATTGGTCGTTTAATTAATATATTGATTTCTAACATTAGCATTACACTGGTACAGATTAGGAATAACGTTAAGCTCTAGTTCAACTAAACTTATTCATTTTTGCAATTTCAGTTAGCAAAGTGATTTTAAGAAGCATAGGTTTCCTTACCGTGTGCATGGTAGTCACCCAAGGTGCACCAAGTTTTACAAATCATGCAGTGGCGCCACTTGTCTGCGGCCATTCTAATTATACCAAGTGGATTTCACCTTGTGGTGCTATATGCACACCCGAAAAAGATTCCGGTACTCAAATGGCCAGGATTAGTGAGACATTAGGTACCATACGTATGCATATGGAGGAAGCACTTGACATGACAGAACACTTGAAAGAGAAATATGTAAGTATTTCTGCGTTTTTTTATCATTGCTCAGTTAATCCTTATATTATTATTATTATTATTATTATTATTATTATTATTATTATTATTATTATTATTATTATTATTATTATTATTATTATTATTATTATTCATTGGAGAACTAGTATTAGCGGTAATGATTTCACAAATTTGCCTATTTTACTTTCTCAGATAAAGAACATCACTAAATAAAATCAGAATTTTGGTTGTGGCTTGCGTGGCTTTGATGGCCATAGTGTTGGTTTAGTATTCTTTTAAGACATGTATCTATTCTATTGTACCTAGTTAGCAAATATTACACCATTTGACGTACTATAGTCTAAAAGTAAGATAAATGTTCGAGGGGAAATTCCTATAGTATACAATTAAAAGAATTAATGTTTCAATTAAGATAACTTAATTCGTAAAGGATTCTTTTCAGCGATTATTTGAATGTAATCTTTAATGGTATAGATGAAGATAATACTTTTCAGTTTTAATATTCCGCCAAAAAAGTGTACTTACATTTATGATGATGCTGTTTCGAGGCTTTTGCACATCATTTTCCGTCAACGTGAATATCACAACCGCCACCCCACTCCCCAAAATAGTAAACTTTTTTAGCTTTTTTACCTGCTTCTATAAGTTTCGTTTTCCAACCGTTACCCCGAAACTTGGATAAAACTAAGTTCATGCTAATAAAATCACAAAGACATTGTTCGTAGAAGTTAGAATGGAGTTGTTAACTGTTTACTCAAAAATATTATATCTTACCATAGACTATTTCTTGTTTTCAGAAGAGATATCGCATCTGTAACACAGACATGGTCACTCAAATTGAACGTGAACAAAACCACGTGTTCATGTACGGGAATATTGATTTCATAGATGAAGTAATAAAGGTCAAATCATCAAATGTGGTAAGACAGTTTGAAAACCTGTAATAGAATAAAAAGAGATGATCTTATACAGATAAAATTTATAGCATAAGTAACAATAGTATTAAGCAGAGGATTATGTTGTATTTTTGTTGTGGCACTAGAAGTGTTTTTATTAAATATAAATCAAATTAATCATAATATTTGTTATCTCCAATTTATTTCATTCACTTTTTTTCTTCAACAGAATATTCTTGACTTTTCATAACTTCTTTCAGACAGAAATAATAACGGCGAACTACGATTCCATGGTGGCAGCCATCATGTTTGTAGAACAAATAAGATTTAACGAAGACTCTTCCCAGGTTTACAGAGATATGAGCGAAGAACTCAAGGGACTCTCAGATAAACTCGCCACCATTTTATGTGCGTTCGAAAGAATCGAGTGCATCAGTGGAAATATGCCCAGTACGAAGCTTACGTGCCAGAGTACGGTTTCAAAAATGATTGAGTTCTGGAAAACAGAAGAATATAGAATGCAAGCGGAATATTGGATCCTTAGAGATATACAGAATTATCTTGCGGCATTAATTTCAAAGTATCAATTGATATAATATCATGCATATGTAAGAGACGCACCAAAACTGCATCTGTTACAGTTACGAAATTGGTGTCTTGCCTGTTTTAAGAATTTCCAAGTTTTCAAATTATACTGTATTCATACGAATTCATACCACTGTTTTAATAATATGATATACACCTAAGATTAAAGAAATGCTCATAATTCCTGTTATTGAGCTATCAATATCTACCATTATCATTCTCAATATTTCTCGTCACCCTTACCTCTGTTTTTTACATCTTAGAATTGTTATCGTTTTTACAAAATTTTTTGAAAATATTTAATTTTCATATACTTTGTTTCGTTGTTGTAGGACTGTAATATTTGACGCAATATCAATTGATGGTTGCTTAAGAAATGTTCGTTATTGGCATCGGTTATTCCTATAGCCGTACTTCAATATTGTATCAACATAAGAGTTTTGAGATTTGCTGCATGGCAATATTGTGACTGATTTTAAATTTAGGGAAACATTTAGCGAATGTACTGAGGTTGTTGAATTGGAAACTATATTATCCTCGCCAAATCATGGCAATTCCAATAAAGTCGAAACTGAAATTTGCATGGCTATTTTAGTTGGTAATACGCACCCAAACCGCATCTCTGATATTTTAGGATAATCATAATTGTTGCTTGTCTTTCCTAGTCATCATGCATAATAATTTTATCCAGTGTTATACATGAGCCTAACATCGATGACATATTTATCAATACGAGATACATACACACCTACTAATTCAGACCTATCAACAGCTACCACGCTTATTCTAGAAATTGATTTTTACCGTTAATTTGATACCACTTTATTACTGTCAATATTTTTACAACATACTATATAAATGATTCATTGTTGTATATTTTGTTTCATTATTGGATGGCTGTAATATTTAAAGTCAATTTGACAAATGATTAACAAACAAAGGTTGCACTGTAATTGATTACAATTGTTATAGCCGTACTTCTGTTAAATTCAACATTTCAGGAACAAAAGATATTTGCAATTTGCTCATATCAGAAGTAACGTTTAATTTGCATTCAGATTTCACAGAATTAATATGCCTGATTCAAAAGTAATATTGTTCATGGCGAATTTTAGTTTCATCCACAATTAAAATGAAATGTAATTTTGATATTGTTGATTTTTACCTCTATTTTAAATGCTTGAATGCTTCATCCTTCGAAATATCATTGCTATACAACAAAAAACGATGTGCATGGTTGTTATGTCTACTTTAAATGTCTAAAGATGTTCTCTAATATATTCTAATCGTTTTATTTACAGTTCTCTGTACCATCTATTTATTCCTAAGGTATATGACAATTTGTTTGCATTATCTCGTATAAAGATTGTAAAAAACCATGCCTATTTATTATTACTAATTTCGAATCCATTAATAAGGCGTTTTATTGAGAATAAACTACGTTTTACGTAAAATATATCGATGAAGTCCTTTGTGTTTGTGTATGAATGTATGTATGCCTGTCTTGGTTTGGCATAATATAGTTCTAAAAATCACTGACCTACTCCTTGGAGTTATATATATATATATATATATATATATATATATATATATATATATATATATATATATATATATATATATATATATATATATAGGTTATAGCATATATATGACATACGTTATAGACGGCTTGAAACTTTTTTTTATGTCGCTTGAAAAAAGTGATCACGTAACCCTATCAGGCAATCTATTTTGCGTTTTATTTATTTTTGAAACACACATTACTCTTAACACAAATTATTATAGTGATTTTGGCCAGTCTTGAATTTAGCATTTGAAGCTCAAATGTATTTTTGTTTGAGTTGAATTTTTATTTCAATTCAATTTAAAATAATTTATTTTCCCTGGAAATTTATAAACCTCATCGGAATTCTTGGAAAAAGACATTTATAGGAAATTGTTCGGAATTCTAATCTGGAATATTTATCTCGGAAATTCAACACGGAACTCTTGATAAGTCGGAAAAAAGCAGGTCATTGAAGACGTCATCACATTCCATTTTGGAACTTTATCGGGATTCTAACTGTGATTCAATTAAGACTTTTTATTGATATGACTTATATTTATTAAATCTAGGATTAGCTTTTTATTAGATTCATAAACTTTAAGTCAATTTTCTTATTTTTGCCTTTTCCTGTGGAAACAAATAATTTTGGTTATTTCAACTAAGCTTGTTGGCTTCATTCTTTTCTTTGTTACTTTTGTACGAGCCTAGATATATAACGCTAGGAGGGACGGAGTAGCTTTCCGAGAAAAGCTTCTTTTACTTGTCTGACTAGCCGAGTGTATGATACATGTTTTTTTAGAATGAGTTTGTGATATACAAAATACAAGGATGTTGTTATATGAAACTGGTGAAAACCTGTTAGTAAATGTGATATTTGTGTCAGAACTATTGCAAGTGCGTTTGTTAAATACCCTTTGCATATTTCTCTTCAAATCCAATGAGTAGAAAATGTGTCACTTTCAGTGTGCAAATCTTAGCCAATAGATTTTGTAACCAGATTGCACACATTCGAAAATGTATTGGCCGAATTTTGTTTGTACATCTTTTTGGACCAGTGATGTGCTTTACAACGAATCTGTCACGCACAGCCTAAGGTTATTCCCAAATATTTAATTTCACCCAACTTCTCATATATAAAAGTTCAATAGTGCTTCCTCATTCTTTCTTTTTAATTATAGGTGACAACATATTTGCCGCTCTTTTCAGTTCCGGACTTAGATTCCAAGGCAAAATAAAATTATGGAGGTGATATAATTTCTATTTGATTTTAGGCTGCACTTTTTCCTCTGAGTTTCCTATACGGATTATTGTCTTATAAATTCTCGACCAATACTGTTGGTTCTTTCTGCGGATTTCCCGGCTTCTTCCTACTTTTCCAACTTTTTGAATTCTTCTTCTTCTTCTTTATCATCATCATCATCATCATCATCATCATCATCATCATCATCATCATCATCATCATCATCATCATCATCATCATCTTCTGATTCTTCTTCTTCTTCTTCTTCTTCTTCTTCTTCTTCTTCTTCTTCTTCTTCTTCTTCTTCTTCTTCTTATTATTATTATTATTATTATTACTATTGATATTCATATTATCATCATCATTATCAATGTTTAGTAGCAACTATATTAATATTTTTATTTTGTTGCAACATATTCTAAAATTTATCCAGTAAAACAGATTTTTGGACCTTTTTTCTTGCTTGTTTTTGTTGGGTATGTGTGTATATATCGTGTATTTATATAGATTCAACTATACAAAGTCATATATTCATGTATATTAGGAACAATTTTTTTTTTAAAAAAAGATTTAAGGTGGAATTATTACACGCTGTGTCGAAGTCATTGAAAAGACCGCAAAGTATTTGCAATAAGCAATGTACTTTCAGAAGACTGAAGTTTCTGTAGTGTCCTATGGGCTACAGTTTTTTCTGCTATAAAGAGGCAAAACTTGTAATGGACTGTTGTCTAGCCACTTGTTTGATTTAATTCATGATTTAGTGCGTAGGTGCAAAAATAGCAAGGTCTAATTTTCTTTATCCAAATGTTCATGCCTTTAAATTAGGTGTGTTCCATTCATCGTAGATTTATTTGTAACATCTGCGTTATTCCCGTTGAAATACAGCCAATCATTTTCAAAGGAATTAAAAATAGGAAAGATTAAATATTTTTTTCCTGTATATTACTTTCCCTGTACAGTGATAAAACCTCCGAAAATATAAACGTAGGAGATGTCGATCCCACATTGGTTTTTACTATTTATGTTGTATATAAGCATATGAGACCAATATTGTGTCAAAAATTCCAAACTTTTGCTATAGAAAACAGCAACACACCAAAATATTGCATACAGTTTTTGAGAGCAATATTAATAGAAGATGAGCATTATCAAAGGTTGGCATTGAAACTTGTCACACTTATTGTTAATGTTATACATCAACACTCAGTTAATTCAGCAATGTTCTTTGCAATATGTCGAACAGCCCTATTGAAAGTATATTCGAGACAAGGAAATAAAGTTTCAATAAGTGTGTTGGATAGAGAATATGATCGTTACAATTGTTTAATCGCTTGAACGTTTTGCCTCTTCTTAGATATCTGAGGAAAATTGCCTAATATTTGAAGTCATCCGTTGCCCACGATTTCCAATAAAACAAAGCATGCTGCCTAGCTATTGGTCGTTTAATTAATATATTGATTTCTAACATTAGTATTACACTGGTACAGATTAGGAATAACGTTAAGCTCTAGTTCAACTAAACTTATTCATTTTTGCAATTTCAGTTAGCAAAGTGATTTTAAGAAGCATAGGTTTTCTTACCGTGTGCATGGTAGTCACCCAAGGTGCACCAAGTTTTACAAATCATGCAGTGGCGCCACTTGTCTGCGGCCATTCTAATTATACCATGTGTATTTCACCTTGTGGTGCTATATGCACACCCGAAAAAGATTCCGGTACTCAAATGGCCAGGATTAGTGAGACATTAGGTACCATACGTATGCATATGGAGGAAGCACTTGACATGACAGAACACTTGAAAGAGAAATATGTAAGTATTTCTGCGTTTTTTTATCATTGCTCAGTTAATCCTTATATTATTATTATTGTGATTATTATTATTATTATTATTATTATTATTATTATTATTATTATTATTATTATTATTATTATTATTATTATTCATTGGAGAACTAGTATTAGCGGTAATGATTTCACAAATTTGCCTATTTTACTTTCTCAGATAAAGAACATCACTAAATAAAATCAGAATTTTGGTTGTGGCTTGCGTGGCTTTGATGGCCATAGTGTTGGTTTAGTATTCTTTTAAGACATGTATCTATTCTATTGTACCTAGTTAGCAAATATTACACCATTTGACGTACTATAGTCTAAAAGTAAGATAAATGTTCGAGGGGAAATTCCTATAGTATACAATTAAAAGAATTAATGTTTCAATTAAGATAACTTAATTCGTAAAGGATTCTTTTCAGCGATTATTTGAATGTAATCTTTAATGGTATAGATGAAGATAATACTTTTCAGTTTTAATATTCCGCCAAAAAAGTGTACTTACATTTATGATGATGCTGTTTCGAGGCTTTTGCACATCATTTTCCGTCAACGTGAATATCACAACCGCCACCCCACTCCCCAAAAAAGTAAACTTTTTTAGCTTTTTTACCTGCTTCTATAAGTTTCGTTTTCCAACCGTTACCCCGAAACTTGGATAAAACTATGTTCATGCTAATAAAATCACAAAGACATTGTTCGTAGAAGTTAGAATGGAGTTGTTAACTGTTTACTCAAAAAATATTATATCTTACCATAGACTATTTCTTGTTTTCAGAAGAGATATCGCATCTGTAACACAGACATGGTCACTCAAATTGAACGTGAACAAAACCACGTGTTCATGTACGGGAATATTGATTTCATAGATGAAGTAATAAAGGTCAAATCATCAAATGTGGTAAGACAGTTTGAAAACCTGTAATAGAATAAAAAGAGATGATCTTATACAGATAAAATTTATAGCATAAGTAACAATAGTATTAAGCAGAGGATTATGTTGTATTTTTGTTGTGGCACTAGAAGTGTTTTTATTAAATATAAATCAAATTAATCATAATATTTGTTATCTCCAATTTATTTCATTCACTTTTTTTCTTCAACAGAATATTCTTGACTTTTCATAACTTCATTCAGACAGAAATAATAACGGCGAACTACGATTCCATGGTGGCAGCCATCATGTTTGTAGAACAAATAAGATTTAACGAAGACTCTTCCCAGGTTTACAGAGATATGAGCGAAGAACTCAAGGGACTCTCAGATAAACTCGCCACCATTTTATGTGCGTTCGAAAGAATCGAGTGCATCAGTGGAAATATGCCCAGTACGAAGCTTACGTGCCAGAGTACGGTTTCAAAAATGATTGAGTTCTGGAAAACAGAAGAATATAGAATGCAAGCGGAATATTGGATCCTTAGAGATATACAGAATTATCTTGCGGCATTAATTTCAAAGTATCAATTGATATAATATCATGCATATGTAAGTGACGCACCAAAACTGCATCTGTTACAGTTACGAAATTGGTGTCTTGCCTGTTTTAAGAATTTCCAAGTATTCAAATTGTACTGTATTGATACGAATTCATACCACAGTTTAATTAATATGATATATACCTCAGATTAAAGAAATGCTTATAATTCCTGTTATTGAGCTATCAATATCTACCATTATCATTCTCAAAATTTCTCTTCACCCTTTACCTCTGTTTTATACATCTTAGAATTGTTAACGTTTTTACAAAATGTTTCGAAAATGTTTAATTTTCATATACGTTGTTTCATTGTTGTAGGACTGTAATATTTGACGCAATATCAATTGATGGTTGCTAAAGAAATGTTCGTTATTGGCATCGGTTTTTACTATAGCCGTACTTCAATATTGTATCAACATAAGAGTTTTGAGATTTGCTACTTGGTAATATTGTGACTGATTTTAAATTTAGAGAAACATTTAGCGAATGTACTGACGTTGTTGAATTGGAAACTATATTATCCTCGCCAAATCATGGGAAGTCCAATAAAGTCGAAACTGAAATTTGCATGGCTATTTTAGTTGGTAATACGCACCCAAACCGCATCTCTGATATTTTAGGATAACCATAATCATTGCTTGTCTTTCCTAGTCATCATGCATAATAATTTTATCCAGTGTTATACATGAGCCTAACATCGATGACATATTTATCAATACGAGATACATACACACCTACTAATTCAGACCTATCAACAGCTACCACGCTTATTCTAGAAATTGATTTTTACCGTTAATTTGATACCACTTTATTACTGTCAATATTTTTACAACATACTATATAAATGATTCATTGTTGTATATTTTGTTTCATTATTGGATGGCTGTAATATTTAAAGTCAATTTGACAAATGATTAACAAACAAAGGTTGCACTGTAATTGATTACAATTGTTATAGCCGTACTTCTGTTAAATTCAACATTTCAGGAACAAAAGATATTTGCAATTTGCTCATATCAGAAGTAACGTTTAATTTGCATTCAGATTTCACAGAATTAATATGCCTGATACAAAAGTAATATTGTTCATGGCGAAGTTTAGTTTCATCCACAATTAAAATGAAATGTAATTTTGATATTGTTGATTTTTACCTCTATTTTAAATGCTTGAATGCTTCATCCTTCAAAATGTCATTGCTATACAACGAAAAACGATGTGCATGGTTGTTATGTCTACTTTAAGTCTCTAAAGATGTTCTCTAATATATTCTAATCGTTTTATTTACAGTTCTCTGTACAATCTATTTATTCCTAAGGTATATGACAATTTGTTTGCATTATCTCGTATAAAGATTGTAAAAAACCATGCTTATTTATTATTACTAATTTCGAATCCATTAATAAGGTGTTTTATTGAGAATAAACTACGTTTTACGTAAAATATATCGATGAAGTCCTTTGTGTTTGTGTATGAATGTATGTATGCCTGTCTTGGTTTGGCATAATATAGTTCTAAAAATCACTGACCTACTCCTTGGAGTTATATATATATATATATATATATATATATATATATATATATATATATATATATATATATATATATATATATATATAGGTTATAGCATATATATGACATACGTTATAGACGGCTTGAAACTTTTTCTATGTCGCTTGAAAAAAAAAGTGATCACGTAACCCTATCAGGCAATCTATTTTGCGTTTTATTTATTCTTAAAACACACATTACTCTTAGCACACGTTATTATAGTGATTTTGGCAAGTCTATAATTTAACATTTGAAGCTCAAAAGTATTTTTGTTTGAATTCAATTTTTTTCAATTTAATTTAAAATAATTTATTTTCCATGGAAATTTCTAAACCACATCGGAATTCTTGGACAAAAACATTTATTGGAAATTATTCGGAATTCTAATCTGGAATATTATTCTCGGGTATTCAACAAGGAACTCTTGATAAGTCGGGAAAAAGCAGGTCATTGGAACTTTATCGGGATTCGATCTGTGACTCAGTTAAGACATTTTATTGATACGACTTATATTTATTAATTCTAGGATTAGCTTTTAATTAGATTCAAAATTCGTAAGTCAATTTTCTTATATTTGCCTTTTCCTATAGAAACAAATAATTTTAGTAAATTTAACTAAGCTTGTTGGCTTCACTCTTTTCTTTGTTACTTTTGTACCAGCCTAGATATAAAACACTTGGAGAGATGGAGTAGCTTTCCGAGAAAAGCTTCTTTTAATTGTCTGTCTTGCCGAGTGTATGATACATGTTTTGTTAGTATGAGGTTGTGATATACAAAATACAAGGATATTGTTATATGAAACTGATGAAAACCTGTTAGTAAATGTGATATTTGTGTTAGAACTATTGCAAGTGCATTTTGTAAATACTCTTTGTATATTTGTCTTAAAATCGAATGAGTAGAAAAGTGTCACTTTCAGTGTGCAAATCTTAGCCAATAGATGCTGTAACCTGATTGCACACATTCGAAAATTTATTGGCCGAATTTTGTTTATACATCTTTCTGGACCAGTGATGTGCTTTAAAACGAATCTGTCACGCACAACCTAAAGTTTTTATCAAATATTTAATTTCACCCAACGTCTCATATATAAAAGTTCAATAGTGCTTCCTCATTCTGTTTTTAATTATAGGCGACAACATGTTTGCCGCTATTTTCAGTTCCGCACTTGGATATCAAGGCAAAATAAAATTATGGAGGTGATATAATTTCAATTTGATTTTAGGCTGCACTTTTTCCTCTGAGTTTCCTATACGGATTATTGTCTTATAAATTCTCGACCAATACTGTTGGTTCTTTCTGCGGATTTCCCAGTTTCTTCCAACTTTTCCAGCTTTTTGAATTCTTCTTCTTCTTCTTCTTCTTCTTCTTCTTCTTCTTCTTCTTCTTCTTCTTCTTCTTCTTCTTCTTCTTCTTCTTCTTCTTCTTCTTCATCATCATCAACATCATCATCTACTTCTTCTTCTTCTTCTTTTTCTTCTTCTTCTTCTTCTTCTTCTTCTTCTTCTTCTTCTTATTATTATTATTATTATTATTATTATTATTATTATTATTATTATTGATGTTTATATTATCATAATCATTATCAATGTTTAGTAGCAAATATATTAATATTTTTATTTTGTTGCAACATATTCTAAAATTTATCCAGTAAAACAGATTTTGGACCTTTTTTCTTGCTTGTTTTTGTTGGGTATGGGTGGGAGTATTTCAATACCACTCATTAACAATTTGTTAGATTGTGATATTTATGTAGACTAATTATATATATATATATATATATATATATATATATATATATATATATATATATATATATATATATATATATATATATATATATATATATATATATATATATATCGTGTATTTATATAGATTCAACTATACAAAGTCATATATTCATTTATATTAGGGACAACATTTATTTTACAAAAAAGTATTAAGGGGTAATTGTTACACGCTGTGTCGAAGTCATTGAAAAGACCGCAAAGTGTTTGCAATAAGCAATGTACTTTCAGAAGACTGGAGTTTCTGTAATGTCCTATTGGCTACAGTTTTTTCTGCAATAAAGATGCAAAACTTGCAATGAACTGTTATGTAGCCACTTGTTTGATTTAATGCATGATTTAGTGCGTAGGTGCAAAAATAGCGAGATCTAATTTTCACGATCTTTATCCAAATGTTCATGCCTTTAAATTAGGTGTGTTCCATTCATCGTAGATTTATTTGTAACATCTGCGTTATTCCCGTTGAAATACAGCCAATCATTTTTGAAAGGATTTAAAAATCGGAAAGATTAAATAATGTTTCCTGTATATTAATTTCCCTGTACAGTGATAAAGCCTCCGGAAATATAAGCGTAGGAGATGTCGATCCCACATTGGTTTTTACTACTTAAATTGTATATATGCATATGAGACCAATATTGTGTCAAAATATCTAAACTTTTGCTATAGAAAACAGCAACACACCAAAATATTGCATACAGTTTTTGAGAGCAATATTAATAGAAGATGAACAATATTAAAGGTTGGCATTGAAACTTGTCACAGTGATTTTCAATGTTATACATCAACACTCAGTTAATTCCGCAATGTTCTTTGCAATATGTCGAACAGACCTATTGAAAGTATCTTCCAGATAAGGAAATAAATTTTCAGTAAGTGTGTTGGATAGAGAATATGATGGTTAAAATTGTTTAAACGCTTAAACGTTTTGCCTCTGCTTAGATATCTCAGGAAAATTGATAAATATTTGAAGTCACCCGTTGCCCACGATTTCCAATAAAACAAAGCATGCTGCCTAGCTATTGGTCGTTTAATTAATACCTCGATTTTCAACACTAACATTACAATGTTACAGATTAGGTATAACGTTGAGCTCTAATTCAACTAAACTTATTCATTTTTGCAATTTCAGTTAGCAAAGTGATTTTAAGAAGCATAGGTTTCCTTACCGTCTGCATGGTAGTCATCCAAGGAGCACCAAGTTTTACAAATCATGCAGTGGCGCCACTTGTTTGCGGCCATTCTAATTATACAAAGTGGATTTTACCTTGCGGTGGTGCATGCACACCCGAAAAAGATTCCGGTACTCAGATGGCCAAGATTAGCGAGACATTGGGTACCATACGTATGCATATGGAGGAAGCACATGACATGACAGAACACTTGAAAGAGAAATATGTAAGTCATTCTGCGTTTTTTCTTCATTGCTCAGTCAATTCTTTTATTATTATTATTATTATTATTATTATTATTATTATTATTATTATTATTATTATTATTATTATTATTATTATTATTAATTGTTAAACTAGTATTAACGGTAATGATTTCACAAATTTGCCTTTTTTACTTTCTCAGATAAAGAACATCACTAAATAAAATCAGAATTTTGGTTGTGGCTGCCGTAGTTTTGATGGCCATAGTGTTGATTTAGTATTATTTTAAGACATGTATCTATTCTATTGTACCTAGTTAGCAAATATTACATCATTTGACGTATTATAGTTAAAAAGTAAGATAAATGATCGAGGGGAAATTCCTATAGTATACAATTAAAAGGATTAATATTTCAATTAAGAAAACTTAATTCGTAAAGTATTCTTTTCAGCGATTATTTGAATGTAATCTTTAATGGTATAGATGACGATAATACTTTTCAGTTTTAATTTTCCGCCAAAAAAGTGTACATACATATATTATGATGCTGTTTGGAGGCTGTTGCACATCATTTTCCGTCAACGTGAATATCACAACCGCCACCCCACTCCCCAAAAAGTAAACTTTTTTAGCTTTTTAACCTGCTTCTATAAGTTTCATTTTCCAACAGTTACCCCGAAAGTTTGATAAAACTATGTTCATGCTAATAAAATCCCAAAGACGTTGTTCGTAGAACTTAGAATGGAGTTATTAACTGTTCACTCAAGACTATCATATCTTACCATAGATTATTTCTTGTTTTCAGAGGAGATATCGCATCAGTAGCACAGAAATGGTCACTCAAATTGAACGTGAACAAAGCCATGTGTTCATGAACGGAAATATTGATTTCATAGATGAAGTAGAAAAGGTCAACTTATCAAATGTGGTAAGACAGGTTGAAAATCTGTAATAGAGTATAAAGAGATGATCTTATACAGATAAAATTTATAGCTTAAGTAACAATAGTATTAAGCAGAGGATTGTGTTGTTTTTATGTTGTGGAACTAGAAGTATTTGTTTTAAATATAAAGCAAATTAATCATAATATTTGTTATCTCCAATTTATTTCATTCACTTTTTTTCTTCAACAGAATATTCATGACTTTTCATAACTTCTTTCAGACAGAAATGATAACGGCGAACTACGATTCCATGGTGGCAGCCATCATGTTTGCAGAACAAATAAGATTTAACGAAGACTCTTCCCACGTTTACAGAGATATGAGCGAAGAACTCAAGAGACTCTCAGATAAACTCGCCACCATTTTATGTGAGTTCGAAAGAATCGAGTGCATCAGTGGAAATATGCCCAGTACGCAGCTTACCTGCCAGAGTACGGTTTCAAAAATGATTGAGTTCTGGAAAACAGAAGAATATAGAATGAGGGCGGAATATTGGATACTTAGAGATATACAGAATTATCTTGCAACGTTAATATCAAAGTATCAATTGATATAATATCATGCAGATGTAAGTGACACACCAAAACGGCATCTGTTAGAGTCAGGAAATTTGTGTCTTGCCTGTTTTAAGAATTTCCAAGTATTCAAATTGTACTGTATTCATACGAATTCATACCACAGTTTAATTAATATGATATATACCTCAGATTAAAGAAATGCTCATAATTCCTGTTATTGAGCTATCAATACCTACCATTATCATTCTCAATATTTCTCTTCACCCTTTACCTCTGTTTTATACATCTTAGAATTGTCAACATTTTTACAAAATGTTTCGAAAATGTTTAATTTTCATATACGTTGTTTCATTGTTGTAGGACTGTAATATTTGACGCAATATCAATTGATGGTTGCTAAAGAAATGTTCGTTATTGGCATCGGTTATTCCTATAGCCGTACTTCAATATTGTATCAACATAAGAATTTTGAGATTTGCTACTTGGCAATATTGTGACTGATTCTAAATTTAGAGAAACATTTAATGAATGTACTGACGTTGTTGAATTGGAAACTATATTATCCTCGCCAAATCATGGGAATTCCAAAAAAGTCGAAACTGAAATTTGCATGCCTTTTTTAGTTGGTAATACGCACCCAAACCGCATCTCTGATATTTTAGGATGATCATAATTATTGCTTGTCTTTCCTAGTCATCATGCATAATAATTTTATCCAGTGTTATACATGAGCCCAAAATGGATGACATATTTATCAATACGAGATACATACACACCTACTAATTCAGACCTATCAACAGCTACCAATTTTATTCTAAAAATTGACTTTTACCGTTAATTTGATACCACTTTATTACTGTCAATATTTGCACAACATACTTTATAAAATGATTCATTGTTGTATATTTTGTTTCATTTTTGGATGGCTGTAATCTTTAAAGTCAATTTTTACCTATGCTTACCAAACAAATATTGCATTATAATTGACTACAATTGTTATAGCCGTACTTGTGTTAAATTCAACATTTCAGGAACAAAAGATATTTGAAGTTTGCTCATATCAGAAGTAACGGTTAATTTGCATTCAGATTTCACAGAATTATTATGCCTGATTCAAAAGTGATATTGTTCATGGCGAAGTTTAGTTTTATCCACAATTAAAATGAAATGTAAGTTTGAAATTGTTGATTTTTACCACTATTTTAAATGCTTGAATGCTTCTTCCTTCGAAATATCATTGCTTGCGACAAAAACGATGTGCGTGGTTGTTATGTCTACTACAAATCTCTAAAGATGTTCTCAAATATAGCCTAATCGTTTTCTTTACAGTTCTCTGTTCAATCTATTTATTCCTAAGGAATATGACAATTTCTTTGCATTATCTCGTATAGCGATTGTAAACAACCATGCCTGTTTATTATTACTCATTTCGAATTCATTAATAAGGTGTTTTATTGAGATTAAACTACGTTTTACGTAAAATATATCGATCAAGTCCTTTGTGATTGTTTATGAATGTATGTAAGCCTGTCTTGGTTTTGGCATAATATAGTTCTAAAAATCACTGACCAACTCCTTGGAGTTATATATATATATATATATATATATATATATATATATATATATATATATATATATATATATATATATATATATATATATATTGTTACGTATCGGCTCCTTCAAAGTAACACGAAGAAAGAGTGAAGAAAACAAGCTTTGTGAATTTTAAAAAAAAATAACTTATTTTGTTAGAAAATATGGAAAAATATATGTTAAAAAAGACATGCGAGTTACGGACACGATCCAAATTGTTTGTTGTTAACATATAAAACATAAGTTCTGTGAACAGTTATAAACGAACACAGTCTAAAGTTCAGTTCTAGTGCAAGATGGCTAATGATGACGTCAGACGAAGGCTAACACAAAAATCCAGAATATGCATAATAAAGCAGTTGGTATTTCATAGCTACATCTGTAATTTCACAATACATCCGGACATTAGGAAAGCTTGACCAAGTATCAGCCATCCTTTTCATAGCTATTCCTGAATGCTTATGGAGTACATGTGTAATTTCACAATACATCTGGACATTAGGAAAGCCTGACCAAGCATCAGCCATCCTTTTCATAGCTATTTTTGAATGTTTACTTCTAACGAATTTGCCATATACTCAGTAGGATGAAGAATTTTGATGCAACAAACATAATTATACTGCCCACTTGGTCTGTGTCACAAAGAACATGCATGAAAAACTTCAATGACAATATTTTCTAAATTAAACAAGATCTGGTATGTTTACAAATATGTACCTAATATAAACCACACAGACTGTTTTTTTTCCAAGGGAATGCGTTGATCTTCAAGATTCTTCTATGTTATTACGTGAAATAAAAGTATCGGTTTATATGGGTTTATATGGGTCTGACATTGTAGTTCTCTTTGGTAGAAACTAATAATTAAATAACGGCAAGTGTACGTATCTTGTATTGGTCGTTTATGTAATATATATGTCAGTGGACAGTTGTTTACAATATGTGACACGGTCTGTAGAACTCTACAGCTACACTATAGTCAGTGGCCTGGCCCCATTGGGCAAAATTGACTGCACAACGGCCCTGTCCTATTCGGAAACGGTTCAGCGTGGTCGACTAATGTAGAGAAAGCTTTAAACCAGGAGAGCAAATAGATGACAGCTTCGAGAGACTGGTTTACGACATCTGTTGAAGACCACTCATCCCTCCATGCCGAAGAAGTGTCATATATTCTTTCACAGGAGCTAACCAGATTGGATGTCTCAAATCCTTGCAGACTGCTGTATGTGATATGATGTCAAGTTTAGAACTGATTTTTAGTTCTAAAGTTTCTCACTGGCATATACCTTAGCCAGCAGTAGAGGAGTAGAACGTAACATCCAACCCAACAAAACAATGCCTTTTATCTATGGAGTGTTTTAGAGATTATGCTAATTGTTGAGTTCAGCTGGACATTAATTAGTTTTGTATGTGACGATCATTTGATCATCCATTCATACTTCCGAATTAAATAAGCAAGATATATCTCTACGTTTCTAAGGATCCAATATTCAAATATAAATTTAGTTTCTTCTGCATTACAGGTTTGGAAAGATTCCGAAACCGTTCTCTGGCACGTTATGTTCGTACTAGGCATATTTTCGCTGATGCACTTGATTGTTTTGAAATGACACAAAATGATGACTAGTTCAACTGAGAGACTCTTGAGAACTTTGCTCATCTGACCAACGGGCTTTAAAGAGTCTTCATTAAATCTCATTTGTTCTGTAAACATTGATAGCTATTGCCATGGAAACGTTGTCTGAATTTATTATTTCCGTCTGAAAGAAATTAAAATACGTTATAAATGCTCTTTCATTTGCGCTGGTGTTTCGAAACATATCAATCAGAGATACAAGCATCATGATTACAAATGCTTTTCGATTGATAAAAAACTTCCAGTACCTCAATAATGTCACCACTGTTCATTTTCTTCCTTCTCGGCTTATTACCACTGCTATTATTGCTATAAATATTATCTATATATCATCCATGCTTTTGTAAGTTATTACACATTTTCAAGTTTTCTTACCATATTTGATGAATTGACTTTCGTTTCTTCATCTTTTAAAACGATATTTCCGTACTTGAATGCGCGTAAGGATTCACGTTCAATGCTATTGATTATATCTGTACTACTGATGCGGTCAATACTCTGAAAAACAATAATGTTACAATTGTATAAAAAACGTATTTTTAATTTCTCACCTGTCTTTTTTATGCATTTGTTGACATAAAAATATCTTATGCTATAGTTAGGGCAATTATATAAACAAGCGAAAAGACATAAAAGTTAACACATTTTCTTTTTATTTGGGCGTGAGTGGCCCGATGAGATAAACAAATGTACGTGAAGTGAAAAGTAATGACTGGAACACATCATTATATGGAATTGGAAGATCAGCAAAACATAATATTGTGACCTCAATTTAAAATGGCAAGTATTGTTTATCAATTGTACAAAGATATATTACACCCAAATACATGCATGCAGGAAATTGCACCCAGTCAATTACGTTTAGCTCATTTACATATTATCACGTTCATATATATATATATATATATATATATATATATATATATATATATATATATATATATATATATATATATATATATATATATTTATTTCCCTTTTCTATATATATAAATACTTTTAGGGATTTCTCCTACATCATCTTTATTTACCATCGAATAGATTACGGTCACATGTTCTAATATTCAATAGAAAAGTAAAAGAAAATAGTTACTTGTCTGAAGCAACTGAAACAGAATTTCTAACAAGATCGACAACATGACGACTTGATACAATGACGATGTTGGTAGAAAAAAAGAAAATTTGAGAAGCAATACAGTAATTACCATCAATATCATTTCTACAGGGAATAATAATAATAATAATAATAATAATAATAATAATAATAATAATAATAATAATAATAATAATAATAATAGTTTTGAAAAATTAGCTAAAAATAGCAGTGTTAAAACTCGGAAAATTCCCACGTATATATTTTCAAGATCTTTATTATGTTTTGCGCCGCCTTCATATGCAAAATTATGTTACCAACTGTTTCTTCAATCTTTGTTTCAACGTTGACCGACAGCATGCCAGAATCTTGTGTAGGTGTGCATTCCTAGCCACATGGTACTTTCCTTTTTGTATAATTAGAATTTCCGCACACAAGTCGTACTATTGCAGGAGTTTTAGAAATTGGAACTGCTTGGATGACCACCATGTACACGGTAAGGAAATCTATACTTTGGAAAATCGTTCTACCAATTACAATCACAAAATAAATAAGTTTAGTTTAATAATTGATAATTGTTTTCAACACTAGATAACAATAAAACAATAATGTTGAAAATCAATAAAGAAATTAAATAACCTGCAGAAAAGCAGCATGTTTTGTTTCAAACAAAATTGTAGCGAAGTTTAAGTCAAGTATTGATTCATTTCTATCGAAATTTAAGAAGAGGTAAACGTGAAATCGCTTTAACAGTTGTAATCCTCTTAGTGTCTTTCTGACACAAAAATTGAACATTTATTTTCCTTTACCTCTAAATTAATAAAAACATATATATATTTTAAAATAGTGCAGTGAACTTATTTGAATTTCCTAGAACGTTTGAGAAATTATTTGGATCTTCGTGTATAACATATTTGAAATCAGTATGTAAAATCGCGATGCCTACCTTTTGAAAATGTTCGGCTTGCTTTTATATTGCTTTTCATCAAAGTAGTATAGCTGGGTGTTGCTATTTATACGAGTAAAGGTCCAATTGTCTTGACACAATATTCGTCCCATGCATTTACATACAAAACAAATAGGGGAAATCCTGTGATAATTGAGCCCGACTAACAAGCATCTGTAAAACATTGATACGCTGATTAAGACGCAAAAAGATTCAAGGATTATATCGTAAGTTCATTCTTCTAGACAAAAATAAAGTTTGTAACAATTGATACATGCTACTTGTCACGTAATCCATGTATGACCTTGACTTAACTTGATGATTCTTACTCTGAGAAATAAAACAAATGAAAAAAAGTTGTTTACCAAAACTGTCGCTGATTTTGAAACGAGGTCAGCAATTATATACAATGTTTCCCGTATATAAGTTGTTTACGTCAAATAAATTAAATATAAAAAAGTTAATCAGCTCAAAGAACTCAGCTCATTGTTATATTAGAACAGCATATAATACAATTAAAAATATTTAAACTAGCAAAAAAACCCCAACAAATAATTAAATTAAATAGACATGGCACGAAATATGTTGCATATAAATGAATCAACTGAATATTGTGTCACGATAATTAGAAAAGCAACAAACGAAACTATTGCAGTGTTTTGGAAAGCAATATGGAAGGTTGGCACTGAGATGTGACACTGATTTTCAAACTGATTACAAGCGAATGAAAGTTACAACTATGCTTACATTTCTGAAGAAATCGATTAACAGTTGAAATCGTTCGTTGGCTACAAAAGGTTCTGCTAGGATGCATCTTCCGTAATTAATGGGTTGACCTTCAACATTATTCTCATACGATTACTTTTATAAAGTGTAGCGGAAAATAAACTATTCCTTTTTATTTTGGTGATTGCAGTCGGTAAGACGATTATCGGATATATAGTTTTCCTTAATATGTTCTTGATTGTTATTCAAGGGGCGCCTAGTTTTATAGCCCTACAAAAATGCAATTTGTTTGAAAAAATTCTAACTATAGAAAGTGGCACTTACCTTACGGCATGGCATAAAGACCTACATAAAGATTTCAGTATGCAGACGGCCACTGATACCACCAAGATTGGGTAATATAGTCTTATTTATGAAATAAATCAAATTATGTAAGCAAGCATTTGTGCCTGTGTTCATCCTTGATCATATCAGTTCTCTTCAATTAATAATGAATGTGCCGTACCTGCAATTTATATCAAGTATTCTAGTAGAATGAAATACACAGGTGTTCATGAGGATACCCTAAATTATACTAAAAAATGGAATAATATGTAAATAGCGAAAATTAATTCTCAGAGTATAATTTCTTGCACGTTTTTTGGACGTGATATATCAATGTAAGTGACTCTAACCGACAATACTTCTCATTTATTTTATTTCTGCCACAATATTATGTTTTGCCGATCGTTGAGCTTTAATGTTGTTGTTAGTTCCTTAGATATAATTTTGACATATATGTTATTTGGTTATATACTAATGATACATTAAGAATATCATTGGTTATGTAATGCCAAGCAAATGGGAGCTATTCCTAAGGATGCATTCTGGCACGCGACGTAGTATATAGCCATCGACCATATGATTATGAATCTGACGCTTATACATATTAACAATTCGTTCCATTACCAAAGATAAACAGAGGAGATAAAAAGGTGAATATAACAATTTGCCACACCCCAAAAAAAGTAATATAATTAATGTTTTAGTCCTATCGCTTGCTACATCTTTTCACGATTTTGCATAAGAGAGGTAAAAAGAACAAGATTGAATGCTGGAAAGAAGTAATATTTTGTTTACACATAACTATTTTATTATACTCGACTTTGTTCTTATTTTTCAGAATATTGACTTTTTCAATAATATAGAATACCAATTCAATAATGGAAATATCGAATTTACAAATGAGAAAATAATGTCAAATCATCAAATGTGGTTACAAAGTTTGAAAACTGTTAACAGTTTACAAGACGCTGATATTATACATATCTCTGGCAATAGTGAAAGTAGAATGAAAGAAAGAGTAAATTGATCAGATGTTGTTCTTGTTGTAGTTCTAGAAGATATTTCAGGAATCCTTACGGATTTTTGAATTTTTATGTTGTACAATATTTGTCCATTTGAAATACTTTTGTACAAAATATTCGTGACTTATTATAACGTCTTTCAGACGGAAATAATAAATTACGACTAGGAATCCATGACAGCAGCTATCATGTTTAGAGAAGCAATAAGATTTAAAGAAAGATCTAGTTTTGCTAGTTGAGCAAATATCTAAAAATATCTCTCAAATAAACTCGCCACAAGATTGCATGATTTTGAAACAATCAATTGTATCATAGGAAATGTGCCAAGCATGAACAGAATCTTTAGTGTGTATTCGGTCCTTAGAGATATAGAGAAATATCTACTCATTTGATATAATATCATGCATATGTAAAAGACGCAAGAAACAGCATCTGTGATAGTTATGACATCGATGATTTGCTTGTTTAAAAAATTTCCTAGTATTATAAGCATATTGTTTTCATACCATTTCATACTACAGTCTTAATAAGATGACATATACCTAACCTGTGAAGTTACTCAGACTTCCTGTTACGGAACTATCAGTATATACTATTACAATTTCCGAAATTTCTCTTCATCATTTACTTCTGTTTTATATCATACTAAAATTGTTAATGTTAATGCAAAATATTTTGAAAGTGTTTAATTTTGATATACTTTGTTTCATTATTGCATGACTGTAGCATTTAACGCGATGTCGATTCGTATTTGTTAAATAAATGTTCGATATTGGGATCAGGTATTCTTACAGTCCTACTTAAATATTGTAACATCGAAAGACTTTTAAGATTTGTTACAAGGCAATATTATGACGCTGATTTTAAATTTTGGGACACATTATCTGAAACTGAAATTTGCGTCACTATTTTCATTGGTAGAAAAACCCCGACTCCAACTAAAGTGAGCTAATTAGTATTAGAACACACAAAAAATAAAGTCAATAGTATTTTTGTTTAAGATAGGTTATATAGCTAGCAATTCTTTCTCTATGACTTTTTTAAATCCTAGGCATAAAAAAGCAAAATTCTAATATAACTAAAATTTTGAAATTACTGTGACAACAAATTTTGATATGCGGTCAATCCTATTAAACAATGAGACATCTCTCTCCAATAATACTGAGGTGTTCGACACCTTCAAAAAAATTGAAATACGACTAAACTTTCAGTCTTAACATTGTAAATTTATGGCCAACATGGTTTACATATAGCTCTGTACAACTCGGAAATTTAAAAAGGAATTAATTAAGATTGATTAATTATAACCAAAGGCCGTACATTGTACTAAAAGCGGTTTAGTTGTTTCAACAGAAATTTGAGGGATTTTTTTAAATAAAATAACTTATTACTTATTGTAATACGAACACATTGGTTTCTTTCATAAGAGAATACAGACCGCTCGAGAATTATATTCATGAATTAAAATGATTTCGACAAAGCTATACGTGATGTATGAATATAATCCTTAATAATATTGAAAATATTAGTTGCGCATTGACCATTATGTACTGAAACATAACGGTCACATGTAAAAATTTTGATTCAAAGGTTTTCGTTCGTGCTTGTGTTTAGCTATATTGTTCTGCTTGATTAGGAAATTGATGTTTGATTAGTTTAATCCACGTGTGTCAAGATCAGTGGAAATGTGAAATTCCTTAACACACACATATTTCGTCAAACGATGTTTAAATTCAAGTTTAACTCAGACCTTTTACACCATTTTATCAGCACAGATTAGTTACCATGCGGTGTAGTTCAGATAGGAAGTTTACACTACTTGCTTCCGCATGATATAATGTCCTTTGTCAGAGTGCCGGAAATACCAAACGAAAATAGAATCTAAACCATACGCATCCCGTCAGCTGATTCGCTTAGTTTTATATCGAATATAAGTTTCTAAGTGATTGTCTCACTTTTGTGTTGAATATTAATTTTCTATTTCTGGATACTATTCGCAATGCAATATTTCGTGAGATCCATGATTTGACCAAGCATTGGAAACGATAAGCTATATCGGTTGGTTGGTAAAGCGTGACATTCAAGATTGAATCTAAAATCAACATACTATTGTGCACCCATAGCTACAAATTGTTACACATTTTCAAACACTTTTAGTCCTGATCAATATAACTTATCAGCATCAACATTTCTCCAAAGCACAAAAACTCAAATACAAACAAAAACACAGACATAGACGTTGAGGTCACAGCAAAATCATTAAGACGTTGGGATCGTCTCAACCTCGGTCATCATGCTGCATTCATTTATAAAGTGTAAATTCTCCGACACTAAAGGATGTGTCAAGTGACACATGTTCCTTTAATAACTACGAATAATCAGGCAAAACCATATTCAGTAACATAGTTGCAACTTGTGTAAAACATGCGTAATATGCCCATTCACCCACATACACAGGAAGTCGTAAATTCATGCACATTCACAGATGAAAAGTTCGATATGATTAATGAAAAGAATCTCTAGTATTTTTCAATACTTTTATTAACAATAATGGTGCTGGGAAAAACCCAGATGATTATTTAGATGTATATGCAAGCTAATGTTAACAAATTTAGATGTTTTTCTCCAAGACAAAATTCTTCCAGAGAATTGCATATAAAATGGTATAAAATGAGACAAATTTTAATTTAGAAAATAAGATAAATTTGAATTTAAAATATTGTTTGAATAAATACGTGTATGTAAAGAATTTTACATTTCCTCTGATCATGTCACACATGGATAAAAGTAATCAAACTTCAATTTCCTAATCAAGCAGATTATTATGGCCAGTAAAATATGGTCAACGAGCAATCAAGACTATCCATATTGTTAAGAATTCAATATATATATATGGAATCTAACAAATTATACATTACGTATAGTGTTGTCGAGCTCACTTAATTTCATGAATATAATTTCCGGACTGACTAGATTCTCTAATAAAATAAAACAACTATGTATCAAGATTAGCTGTGAGAAATAAGCTTAAAAACCTTTTTGATTCTTTTTTAAAAACCAAACTACTTTTAGTGCGATGTATGGACTTTGGTTGGAATTATACAGTCTTAAATAACTTTTATTTAAAGTATTTAGTTACCCGTAGTTATATGTAAACTATGTTAATTATAAATTTATAACGTTTAGAATAAACGTTCAGGCATATTTCCTGCTTTATGAAAGTGTCAAACACCTCTGTAACTATTATTAGAAGAGATAGGTCTCTTGGTTTAATAGGATAGATCGTACATCAAAATTCGTTGTCACAGTAATTTCAAAATTTCAGATCGTACATCAAAATTCGTTGTCACAGTAATTTCAAAATTTCAGATCGTACATCAAAATTCGTTGTCACAGTAATTTCAAAATTTCAGATCGTACATCAAAATACCTTGTCACAGTAATTTTAGAATTTCTTATCATACATCAAAATACGTTGTCACAGTAATTTCAGAATTTCATATCGTACATCAAAATACGTTGTCACAGTAATTTCAGAATTTCAGATTGTACTTCAAAATACGTTGTCACAGTAATTTCAGAATTTCAGTCAGAGTTGCATTTAGCTTTTTATGCATGTGTTTTGTTAAGTGAGAAGACAAGCATTGCTAGCGATAAAACTTATCTTAAAAGTCTTATTTTTCTCTGTTCTTCAACTAACAAGCTCTACTGATTGTAGATAAGACCTATATAGGAGATTTTCACAGTTTTCCAGAGGATATATGACTTGTTCACGATTTGATCAAGAATATTGAAGAATAACCAATAAAATTGAAAGCTATTGCTCATACATTGATTTCGTTTCGTTTTGGAAAGAAAATATTCAATAATATGCCGAATGACGATAATAATAATAATAATAATAATAATAATAATAATAATAATAATAATAATAATAATAATAATAATAACTATCACCTGTGACGTCCGTGCTGTATGCTTCCGTGGAATTTGTCCGGTTTGTGGATTAATAAAATGGATTAATCATCATGCAGCAGAGGGCTATGCGTTTGAAAATTTCAAACACCTCAAATTTACCAAGTCAAAGCCAAGATTTGAGCCATTGGGTATACATTAAATATGTTTTTAGTTGAGTCTCTGAGTCTATATTTTCTTAATAATCATAATAATAATAATAATAATAATAATAATAATAATAATAATAATAATAATAATAATAATAATAATAATAATAATAATAATAATAAACAACTAATAGAGTAATGTGATAACCATCAAATAATGTATGGAACGTCGTTATAAATACGTTGTTAGAATGGCTCTATCAAACAGCACCTTTTGTTTAATTTTGTTCAGATGTCGAGTGACATCGACGGATGTAGTCTTTGTTAAATAACCAATTTTAGAAACATTATTAAACTGTGTAGACAATTTCATTTTACAATATTTTTGAATTTACAAAGCAAGCTGAGGATAAATTATTTGTTGTCACCCTAAACTATGCTATGCAATGTAAATTGCTTAAATCGTCTACTTTGTGTTAATATAACCAGTTTACCTTTCTGGGTGTATTGGTGTTGTAAGATACATGTGGTAAATGTATAATTTTTAATAACATATAATCTATATCAATGCAATTATACTTATTAAAAATAAAATTTATTTGATAATTTGGACGTATTATCAATTATCAGAATTACAATGAATGCAAGAAATCTCTTTGGACTGAACCAGTGGAACACGTTACTCAGCGCAAACTTGACCATTAGACAACACTGTTAGAAAGTGTCAATACAGTTTCCATAAAATTAATGACATGTGGATGTTTCATGTGCATACTACCTTTCAGAAGTTCTACATCACTGTGTAATTGTAAAAGCACGCAAAGTATTTATCACAAAGTATTGACGATTTGCAAACCTGAAAGTCTGTACAATTTTGTCCTACAAACTATATACGCAGCACAAAGATCAAAGGAGAACTATGCAAATCATCGCATCAACAGGTATTTTACTACTCATTTGGAGCATGGTTGCAATTAGTGATTATCTCCGCAGCATCTACGATTATCTACGTTCGGTGTGTTCCGTCGGTCAATATCTTATATTAATGTGGTCATAATTATAATGTTAACCACACAGAAAGATATTCTGATCATCCACAACTGTCCCACAGTAATCAACAAGATATACCTTTATTTTTCTCTATCAGAGGAGCGATAATATATGCCTTTCCGCATTAAAGGATATTTTCCATACATACATACATACATACATACATACATACATACATACATACATACATACATACATACATACATACATACATACATACATACATACATACATACATACATACATACATACATACATACATACATACATACATACATACATACATATATGCATTCATTCATTCATTCATTCATGCATTCATTCATTCATGCATGCATGCATGCATACATACACACGCACGCACGCATGCATGCACACACGCATGCACGCACGCACGCATGCACACGCACAATACATACATACATACATACATACATACATACATACATACATACATACATACATACATACATACATACATACATACATACATACATACATACATACATACATACATACATACATACATACATACATACAAAACACATACATACATACATACATACATACATACATACATACATACATACATACATACATACAACATACATACATACATACATACATACATACATACATACATACATACATACATACATACATACATACATACATACATACATACATACATACATGGCAACATACATGCATCATGCATGCATACACACACATGCACATACATATGCATACATACGCATACATAGGCATGCACAAACAATACATACATACATACATACATACATACATACATACATAGGATACATTTTTACATACATACATACATACATACATACATACATACATACATACATACATACATACATACATACATACATACATACATACATAACACATACATACATACATACATACATACATACGTACATACGTACATACGTGACATACATACATACATACATACATACATACATACATACATACATACATACATACATACATACATACATACATACATACATACATACATACATACATACATACATACATACATACATACATACATACATACATACATACATACATACATACATACATACATGTGACTGTGTTCGTCTCCTATTTGATCAATCAATGAAAACGCTTGTAAATTGTACTCGTTATCATGTCCCAATGTGACATTTTTCTCCGCTTAAATTAGTCAATAATCAAGGCTTGCTGTTGATGACTTTTCTTTGATTAAAGGTTCTAATACATTCATAGAATATTTCACCATAAAAGGCTAAGGCTATTAAATGAGCGTAGCTGAGAAACGTTTTTATGTAATGATTAACATCAGTTTTGCATGACCAAGTTTCTGGGTTCATTAAAGACACATTCGGAAGGTGATTTACCAATTGCAAGAAGGTTTTTGCTTCGGGAAGTGCCTGTTTTATCAAAGCTGTCGTAATCTTCAGAATTAGTGTAGGGGTATTTTACGCACCCTTTGTTTTGTCTATCATTAATTCTGAAGTTTTCAATTGTTTTGTCTATCACTAATTCTGAAGTTTTCAATTTCTTATTTGAAAATTGTTTTTGGTTCAAGTTGCTTGGATAAATATGAGAGTTGATATATTTTGGCGCCAGGAACATTTTTCATTCTAGGCGTTTGAATAGTGGTATTTGGGATGCTGAAATGATTACAATTTAAATAGTCGGTTGCTACTACCTCTATGCAAAATTTAAATAGTCGATTGCTACTACCTCTATGCAAAATTTAGAAAGGGACATGTCATCATTCTAATTTTGACTTCTCCTGTGCGTCCTCGAGGTCGTGTTGTTTCGAGGTCAAATTTCATTAAAAAGTCCACACATTAAGCTCGATCTCGCACAAAATCTGTGTAGGTTTCTGAGGAGCTCAAGAGTTAGAAATACTAAATGTCAATGCTGTTAGATGTATTAAAGGAGATAACCATGTGTTATGGATATGCAATTTAATTGCTTGTGTGTTAGTTTTGAAGTTTTCGTATACATTTATTTCATTATATGTTATTGTAATGATAACTTTCTACAATGGATTTGACATTATTCCAGAAAATTTAGTTCAATTCTGTATGTCCTGATAAGCGGGTAGCAGTAAAAACGTTGTATCTTAGGTGAAATAGAGTCAGAACAAATTTCAGTTTATATGTAAACAACTTTTTATTATTCAATCTTATAATAAGATTTCTTTAGTAGAGTCAAGTCCGTGCATGGAATACGTTATAGATGGCTTGAAAATACGTCTATGCCGCTTGAAAAAAGTGATCACGTAACCCTATCAGGTAATCTATTTTGCGTTTTATTTATTCTTAAAAC